>JAPYYT010000794.1:0-37918 GCA_030522565.1 Ceratosolen corneri | reverse complement strand
CCACGGGGCCACGGGGCGATCGAGCCCGAGCTCGACGTGGAATATGGGACGCCGATCGAAATAATGCAGTTGATGTGCGAAGTCAGTCGGCCGACGCCAAGGAAATTGAAAGTCGCTGGGGCTTGGCCGACCAAAATCCCGGCGCATTTTGTCCAGTGGCCAAGGAACTTTGCCTAACGCACGGTCGACTAATTCTTTTAATTATCAACTCGTGCTTGTTTAATTTTCTTTATTGACGCGCAATTTTGTTTATATACAATGCACGTGCAATGGACGCTTTGCCGAGTATTATTGGCATTGACTCGATTCTGAGCATTGCGACTTTGTGTATTTTCGATGGTACTCTCGATGGCTCGATGGGTACTCTCAATTGGCATTTAACCTTTACAATGACCACGAATTTCCCATAAATAGTAATACTAAGGATGAGCCTGTTGCTTTAAGCGGTCTTATATAGAGTTTTGTCCAAGTCCTTATTCTAAAGTCTTGATTGGGCGTTTATTACGCACCTCCAACAGCACAAGCCGTTTAATGCAATAACTATGAGAATCTTCAATGAAAATTGTATCTTTTTGCGGATGTGTCGGGATTTGCCGGAAAAGTCGAAGCCCAGTGCTTTGGGAAAAGTCATTCTGGTCGGTCGATCAGATTATGGAAAAATCTACCCACCAGATCGTCCGTTTTCATTTGCATGGCGAACCAGCACCGATCGGTAGGGCAGTTTTCTATTTCGAACTCGATTTCAGTCGGCGAGAGTCGGTGTGCTCGCAGATGAGATCCAACGCTGTCGCTCTGGAATATGATAGGCTGAATTTATTTTTTCGCGATAATACGTCGTCGTACCCTCGGTCTGCTGCGCACGAAAGGGTTTGTAGGTTCGCAAAATGTGTATGGCTTTATCGATTTCCTGCCCCGTCCCTCCGCCCCTTTCTCTTTTTGTTTCCAGTTCCGAGCGGGGCTTATGAAAATGTATTTTAGCATGTGACAGCTTGTGGAAGGCGTTGCAATTAATAGTTGTAAGTACTTGAAGTTCTTGGAAAGTGTTGGCTGATAAAATATGTTTATCCATGAGCATTCTTTTTTTTTTTTATCAATGTATGCACATTAGCCTGTTTCCTTTTAGCTTCACTCCGCGAATGCTAAATTGCACAATCAGTCGAACTTAATGTGATATAAAGTCTTATTTGTGATATTCGGCTACTTTATTGACTAAACAATTGTCGCTGCCTAATGACACATTCGGCTGGCATAAATAGAAATTTTATTTCATATCTATTTCAATTCTTTCTCACGTACTTATATCATTACACGAGAAATGAAAATCAGCTAAACACGCCAATGTATTTTCTATTAATAAATTTTCAGTATCTTATATTTACCATGCAATTTGAATTGTTCGCGGAATATCCATTAAATCGAACATATTATTGAAATTATAATTTTAAAATTTAATGCATTATTTGCTTTCCAATGTATGTAACATCACTATGCATATTCAGCCTATAATATAACATAATATCTATGTATTTTGCATATCTGTTTTGTTAATGTTAATCTTATCAAGTGAATATTCTGAAAGACTATGATAAAAAGACATTGACAATAAACTTGCTTACCATAATGCAATATAACTAAGATTGCCTAATTGCTGATGGGCATATTCATCCGTTAATAAAATACAAAATTAAAATGAAATCAAATTATCATAAAATACCAGTCAATTATATTGTTTATTTTTTATTTTTTTGTAATTATAGCAGTTTATTTTCAGATACAAAATCAAACTTGGTGATAATATAGGGCAATTGTTTAATAATAGAACGGAACTAGGTAAATAAATTTTCTATGTAATCAAACAATATATATATATAATATGAAATTAGTGAAAATTTCTCATCATAAATTAATATGCTTTATAAATTATTTAAATAAAAGTAGAATGTCTCGCACGTCATTTAGAAAATATCTCTTTTACTATAAGTATTATTGGTATAATCTGCGCCTTGATTTAATACATTTGGAATGAAATTGGAAATATTGAAATTGATTCGACTTAAATTTACAACGGCAACTTTTTCCTTTTAATTTTTATGTCGTGCAACCCAAGCTAGATTTATAGTCTTTACAATGATTTCTTAGCAGTGAAATATTTTATAAACTTTTGAATGTATGTTGTAAGTAGACGTAAATAAAATTTTATTATATTTTTCATAAGTCTCTTTTATACGTTTCCTTGTAAATGAAATTGTTCTTAATTAAAATATACGTAGATTTTTTTACAATTAATATATCCACACACACACACACACATAAAGCACGAGATATTTTATATCGTATTTTCTATTTATATTTTATGAATATAATGAGCACAATTAAAAAATCGCGCCAAAGATATAAATAAAGGCTATATTACATATAATATAGGACATATATTACTATATTAATGGATAGCGTTCAAAAATATTCATCATTATTATATTAGTACTCCCAATTATTTCGATCATTATCCCTTTACTCTTAATTAAATTTCCCATGAAATAATCTTATCAAATATGATATATAATTTATATTTCTTAACGAAATGACTTAATTATAAATTTTAGAATTTCGTATTTTAATGCTATATAATTTATTCTCAAATACAGCTTACCTACCTATCTATCCAAGTATAGATTACAACAATTAATAATAACTAATAATAATACATAATAATAATTAATAATAAATAATAATAACAAATAATCATAATAACAATTAATAATAAACAATTGCACAATTAATGCTAACAGAAAAAAAAATAGACAATATAAATATGTATTATATTTACAAATATATTGCCTTTTCACAGTAAATGATAAAAGATTATTAAATAGTGTATATATTGTTAATTTAAATAAAAATTTGTAAAATCAGATTATGTGGAAGCATTAAATAATAATTGTTATCACATTTATTTTAAACCGATTCAGTACAATGTTATGTATTTAATATCATAATGACTATTGCTTTAAAATTTGTATAAATTACGATAAAATTTTAAAATTTATTAAATATGTAAAACAATGACAAAGACTTTATTTTTATTAACGCAGAGCAAAAAGGGAAAAAATGAAAAGATTAAGTAAGAAAAATGAAGATTTATATTGAGACAGTAATAATTGAAAACAGAAAATAAGCTGTAGTTTAATTATTTCAAATTAGAAGTAGAATATCTAAAATAACTCTTTATTAATAAAAGTATCTATGAAGATATTGAATATGTAGTTGAAATTTAAAAATAATCATTGATTATTGTTGTCTTTATATTCATGAAAAAGTACGATTTATGAATAGTTAAATATTAAAAATAGTAAAAATATTTACACTTGTGTGCGTGCAAACATATGCACCGCCTAAATTTAAAAAAATATTACTATTGAGTGGAAAGCAGTGTGTCTTCAATGAAAATTGTGGCTGTTATAATCATGTGGGAATTCAACTTATATGAGGTTATATGTTGGTATTATATATATAATATTTACCAATTATTTATTTTTATACGATTTATAAACAATTTGCATATTACTGTAGCAACAATAGCAGAAATATTTGACAATATTCTATTCATATCAGTTCCACTACAAATAAAAGTAGTTGTAAATTATTATTTTGGAAATTATTATTAGATATATTTATATTTACTTATTTATTTCATGTATATTTTTTTATCAAATTATACTTAATTCTCTTAAGTTGTTTTATCTTAATTTTATTGAAGTGTATCTTACAATAATTTATCAAGTATTTATTGTAATAAGAAGCCTGCGTGTGGGAATGTTTTAAGTATTGTGATATGATATGATAACAGTATTATGTACTATGATATGATAACAGAATAAACTTATAGAACTGTAATTAAATGTTTATATTACATAACATTTTTATTACGACAATAAAGAATTTTTATTGCCTAATGGTCATTAGAATAATGACTACGCTAAGCCTCATCTTCCTATTCGTTGGAATTTTCATTTACCTTTGCTTCTGGATAAATAATTATAAATACGTGTATTGTTAATTTTTAAAAAATGGTATTCCTAAAATTTGTTTATAATAATTGAACAAATAGGCCAATTGAAATATTTAAAATTTATTTGTTACTTATATGCAGATAAGATGTGGAAAATTGCAATAATTATAAAGAATACGAACGATAACTATTAAGCATTTGTAATATAATTATAATATAATATTTTGTAATATAATCGACAGTTTTATAATATAATTATAATATAATTAACGGTTTTTATAATACATATATTTGACGTATTTTTATTATTTTTAAAATCAAAATAGATCGACGGAGCCAATTTCTGAAACATTAACTTAATTTATCATTAAGAAAACTTATTAATGAAAGACTACTTGACGGGAAATTTATTGATTTTCAGCTGAAATTAGGCTATTATAATTATCAGCTTAACCACTTCATGATCATTTTCATATTATTAATTGTCTTAACTTAAAATGATAAATCTTTTTAACGGGAATTCTTTATAACTGGAAGAGGTTTGTGACAATAATGATTACCCAGAAAATAGATTTCAAAGGAAAAAATATTTACAATTTACGAATTTATTTATTTGCAAATTTAATACGAATATGAATTTGTTTGAAGAACCGATAAAACCGACGATCAGCAAATACATACGAAAAGTATTATTCACAAAACGCGTATAATTTCAATATTTCGTTAAAACTTATTAGACCGTATTTCATAAAAGTTCCTTATTGTTTTTTAAGAATGTAAAACATATCTTTGAATTTCAAGAAAAACATAGCAAACGCGATCACACACAAAACAAGATGCATTTTTTAATCCGTAGTTTGCCTTTTCCACTTTAACGGCGAAAAACTTTCATCGTTACTACCCGACCATATGCAGGCTCAATAAAATTTAATGTTCCCTCGAGTTGCACTAACAATGGCATCTAATTACCTCCCATATTGTTAACTCGTAAAAATGCAAAGCAAGTGAATAATATTATTTTTACCATTGAGATTACGCTAAGAGCTACCATACCAAATTACCTACCCTCGCGACCTTATAAACTACCAATAATATCATCGGCTAATTACAAAAATCTCATGCCTACGATGCCATAGATAATTGATCGAGAAACATCCTAACAAACGGCAATTCCCAGATCAAATTTCAAGTCCATCTGGGGAGCCGCCCTGTGCTTTCGAAACCTCCAACCTCTCCCGCAAAATATACATCCAATTATAACCAACATTTTCGACTTCTTTACGCGCAGCCAGTTTGCAAGAGAGAGAGGGTAATGGGCGAGTCACATAAAACAAAGCGAAATAAGAAAAGTGGAGGGATGATTGATGCGTCGGCGCGACATTCGCGGGGCTGCGTAGCATTGCGAATTGCAGGCGTGTGACGGGCACTTTACGTGCATTACCCTCGAGAATTTAATAAATTGCTCGTTAGACTGACTCTGTTTAGCCCTGTGTGAGGGAATCGTGGACGAGTTACAGCGTAAAGCGCACCGCGTGTGCGCGCGTATACGTGTACTCCAATCATTCCGCGGTCATTAAACGAAGCGTGGAATTTTACGATTACGCGTATTATGTAATATATGATAGGCGCGCAAATACGCGAGTTAATCAGATGCTACTGTGACTGCAACTCGAGGGCATATTAAATTTTATTGAATCTGCGGTACGGTCGGACATTAAGAGTACGGAGTTTTTGCCGCTGAAACGCAGCCGACCTTTTAAAAATCTGGCCTCCTTTCAAATTGTAATCTGATTTGTCAGCGTTAAAGTATTATAAGTGATTTAATTTGACGCTTATTGATGAGCTTTGGATGAACCAACGAGGATGAAAAAATTCTGGACTATCAAGTTGATTATTCTCGACAAACCAATTGTCAATTTGTCGAATTTTATCGAATTTTATCGAGCACGATCGACAAATCATTTCTAAATATACTCGACTTTTCATTATTAACATCACAAATAACACTTGCATAAATTCTATCATTAATAATTACGTCTATAAACATCATTTTTTATACATTTCATTGTATGTTTGCTCGTCTTCTTTTCACTGCTACTATGCGTCCGTTTTCAAGCGACTGATCCACCTGAAATTGTTCTCACTCGCTCCCCTCAAATGTCATCGATTCTTTGTTCAGGTGAGGAGGGAAAAATAGGGGAGACGTAAAACAGAATGTATGGCAAGGTCTAAGTTTCCTCATTTTATGACACAGATTACAGAACGCTTACAGAAAAATATATTGAACAAGACGATAATCAAGTAATTTTGTCATTTATGCAATTAGTTTTTTTTTTTACATACGATATATACTAACAATTTTCGAGAAGTGTGAGTGTTGAATTTTTTATTTTTTAACGCTTAAATCGATTATTTTTTATACTAAATAGCGTATCTTGTATATAATATATAATATCGCATCTAATAATAATAATAGCGTACTAGAGAGAAAGAGAAAGAGAGAGAGAGAGAGAGAGAGAGAGAACGAGAAATTTATAGATATATATTAAAATGTATTAAAATATATAAAAAAAATAGATATATATATATATATATATATATTTATTTTTCATAGAATAAAAAATCATCATAGCAAGGAACTACCATTGCTTCATCAATTGTATAATTTCGACATTTATATTAAATATAGATCTTATCACCTCTAATAAAGGTAAAAATAAATGTAACGTATATTATATAAAATTTAATAATAGCAATGCAAAATTTAGGATATATTTCTTACGTAATAATTCTTTGTGGAGAATAATAGGTATACTTATTATGGAAAACTTGTTAGTTTATAAGAATGAGCCTTGATCCCAATAACTTCTATGCATTGTATTGCTATGGACTTCAGTATACAAGTTAAGTTAGTTCTGTTGGCTATTTTACGAAGTGATTAAGTTTACTGTTACTGCCAATATTACTGTTAATCCGGATATGTTTGATTTGATCGTGTTATGCTCTCTAATAGTAATTTGCAATTGCTCCTTCTTCAAATAGTACGCCTTGGATGATTTTAAATGCCCGACCAAATTACTTTAATAACCGACATTAATAATATCTGCCTACTTTTTACTTTCTTCCCTCATCAGTAATGCATTTAATTGATTATAATAGTTAGATAATACGGTGGAAAAATAATGATATTCGTAATGACATGACACATAAATAGATGATTTCATGAAGCAAAGTATATGTTTTATTTTATTTATAATAGTTTTATTATAAATTTATTGCATTAATTATCCTTGACCCATCAACTTTTTCATGGATGAAAAAGTTGAGTAAAAAATCGTTATTATTAAAAATGCTCCAATTATAAGTGAACATTAACAATTTGCACATTTTTAAATTGTTTAAAATGGATATTGGTTTTTAAATTCTAGGATAATTATTAGTGTTTGCTTTATGACAACATTGAGTGGTAATACAGATATGGGCATGAAACTTTGATTATTATATTTCGATAGTTGAAATATCGTTATTACTTGTAGTGTGCATATTTTGAAGTAAATATTATTTGACTTCGAAAGTACTTAAATTAAAGATTAAAAAATATAAAAGCATATATTTTAGATTTGGATATTACATGTCATTGTAAGAATGATAAATGCATTTGTTTCATTAAATTGAACAACTAAAATATATATATGATAGATAATATAATAGTAAAAAGAATAGTGGAATAAAATAGAATATTGAATAGAGCAAAAGGACATCAAATATTCAATGATAAAATACAATAATTTAGTGATGACAACAAAAAATGTATTGAAAGAAATACAATATAATTACTAGGTCATACGTATTAACGATAACGATTCAATTATCTTAAACATTATACCATTAATATTTAAATTTTTTTTACTCATAACAAGATATTCAAAGATAAATACAACGACATGTATAATCTACTGTTATTTCCAGGGAGTTTTTTTGTAAGTAGAAGTTAAATATAATCATGCACATCGTGTGTGTGCGCGCGCGCGTGTGTGTGTATCGGTATAGATAATAAAAATGCAATAAATATAATAAAACAGCGGATTAAAGATACAATTATCTTGAAGGTGATATTAGCAAATATCAATAAATAATCAATTATTTAGGTGAATAGAATAAATGGAAGAAAACATTGGGAGAAGTGTGAGTGCAAAAAAGAAACAAAACTAGAACAAAAGTTTCTAAAAGAATACACCATTGGCAAAATATTAAGTTGTATTGAGTTTATATAAGCTAACATACGAACGTTGATATGTGGTCAACCGCGAATGACGTGGATAAAAAGAACAAAAAACGATAAGCAACGCAGCTAACGCAGCATCAATACGTAATCGCAAATAGAAATATTAAGAATGCATGTTGCTTATGAAAATGATTATCGCTTAATGATGCTAGAAAAAATTGCATCGCTACAGATATACATAATATATAAATATACACGAGCAATTAATAATCGATTAAGCTTTTAAGACAGTTACATGATCGATCTTAAGTAAAAAAATTAATGACAATGCCTACATTGACTACAATGAAGCAGATAAATCACCAATATTAAATCATTCATTTTAATGAGTAAATATTATGAGAATTAATATTGCAGTATAGTTCAATGGATTAACATAAATAAAATATGATGTTAACACTAACATTCAAAGCGTCATTCTTAAATAATATATTTCTCGTTATTTCTGTGGCGTACTTCAATTTTGAACGTAATTCTTAATTTACTTATTCTACACTTATAGTCCATTTTATTATATTTTATTAATTGTTGACGATATTGTTGACAAAATAGGATGTAATGTTTTTTAGGAAATTTAGTGGCATTCTAACAATCAATATTCTTAAGAAACAAAATAATTTCACGAGTAATGAGCTATGAAATAATCAAAGAATTCAAACGTGCAATTCCATAATTCTAATTATTATTAACAGATAAAGATTCGCATTATGTTAGGCCTATTGCTTATATAGAATATAACAATTTGTCTTATTTTAGAAAAGAGTAAAGTATTTAGAAATTATAAATTCACGTGGGGCATAGTAAGTTTCATATAAACAATTGAGGCACAAATTTATCATACAAATACATTTTATTAATTTATCGAGTTATTAATACTTCTGGCATATCTTATAAATATTGCATTAAACATAAATCTTCAAATATCAATAGTTTCATTTCATAACACACAGAGAGAGAGGACAATGCTTGTTGTCATTGCCATCAGGAGGCTAATGCACAGGGACATTTGAAAATATTTCAGATGAAATCAGCTACGATCTCAACAAGTTAGCTTTATTACACTAATCTAGGGGATTTGCGATTAGGAGAAAGCAAGCAATTTGACGAAAAATCTTAGATCGCTACTCAGAGATAAAAACAAATCTATATAGAACTGTC
The DNA here is from genome assembly GCA_030522565.1 of Ceratosolen corneri. Classification (NCBI taxonomy): domain Eukaryota; kingdom Metazoa; phylum Arthropoda; class Insecta; order Hymenoptera; family Agaonidae; genus Ceratosolen; species Ceratosolen corneri. The sequence goes on along the minus strand of JAPYYT010000794.1, from coordinate 28,466 downwards.
GTTGCCAAGACCCCGAATAGTGATTCACGAGTCGGGCAATAAAGCTTCGGGTGTGGTCATCAAGTTTAGTTTTGATAAATAGGGCAAAGCTTTATTAAAAACATAACGAATCCAACGTAGACAGACTGTTTGTTACAACATTTTTATGAATTAATATGTATTGCTTAATATTATTATTATTAATCATTGACTAATTGTGCATTGGGATGGATAATAGCAGAGGTGATTAAATAGTAAAAATTTTTAATTCAAATACATTGTACGAGTGTTTGGGAAAGCAAATCCTCATTGTTAATATGAAAATGAGAATAAGCTTTGTACGTGACCGATTACTTTAAAGTTTACTGCACTTTAACAAATTTTAATCATAATTAACGGAGGGATGTAACTGATTAAACACGCGAAGAAAGTAGTTGGTTTCTATTTAAGTTGAATTTGCATGAATAGAATCGTAGTAACTCATTAGGTATGTAATATACATATATGTGTATATATACATATACACTATTCACGTATTTGATGTAATAACGACGTGGAGCTATCTATAATGTAGAGCACGTAATGATAATTTAATGGTACAATGACGTTCACTTAATGCATTTAATTTTGTTTTCAGAAATTACATTTTTCAGTAATTGACGTATTAGTTAATGGCAAGATATAGTGTTCTAGATAATAACCATAGTTATGGCATTTCAACGAAAATTACGCTGTAATGAAAGTAATTTGTTTATTGTAATTGAAATATTAGCAGGCGAACTTTTGAGAATTCGAGACCTTAAAGAGATTGACAATAATTCTACATTTAAAGCAAAGTATTCACTAATATATCTGAGGAGTTATTAAATTGTAAAGTATGTATGAAGCTTCAATTTATGCAATAATAATTCAAAACAAAAGATAATAGAATTTTTTTCTATAGTAATTTCTTCTGTGCCCTGAATATCTTATATTTAATTGCATAACAAATTTACATTTTGCAGTCTTCCTTAAAAGAAATAACGATATAATTTCTTGAATGTAGCCATATTTCAATTATTATATAAATTTTGTTGTTTCTCTATTTTCACAAATATTGTACACAATTGTTTAGAGGATTTTTAAAAAAAACAATGTCAGTCATGTCATTGCAATATTAATCAATAGCCGTTATTACAATGTTTATGAAATATATTTTTACGTGGCACTTTATTATGTTAATGAAGTATCTCTATAAATGTCTCGATAAAATGTGTCTATACAACGTGTCTATAAAACTTATATGAAATTCATATTATGATTTGAGTCGCTTGAAGATTTTGATTAATAAATTATTTCGTTCTTATACATAATATGCAGATTTATAATCAAACATGCATAATACACGTAACGTCAAGGCAACATAATGGAATAGAAAGTTATTTCGGTAAATCTAAATTAAATATTTGAGGCTTCAATAGGTGTTTATAAAACTCTTAGAATTATTTATCTAAAACAAATCGAGATTAAAAATTTAATGTAGAATATGTTTAATTGAATTTATTTTTATTTAACAATACCTGGAATTCTCATACCAATACAAACACAAGGTGCTTCCAACAGATAGAACTGGATAGAAGTAAATGTTTAAAATCCATTATTTGAACTAATATTTGATTTCTTGCTAATAATATTAAGATGGGTTACATTGATTTCTCCATCACCTACCTCACCTCTACATTCTATTGTACATGAAATTCCTTTATCTCTTTTCTACATGCTATATTCTTCTATATCTGAAATGTGTCGAATACTAGACTCAGCGTATGTATTGATTTTTAAAGGAAGCGATGCATTTATTTACGATGTTTCTTAAATTTTGTCAATTTTTATTTTTAAAAATTTTTAAAAATAGCATTCCATTACAAATCGGCTCCTTAACCAATGTAGTATTTCTAATTAAACAAACTCGTGATTAGGCTCACAATATATTGATATCCGAGGTACAAGAGCATTTATATTTATATTCGATAATTCACACAAGTAGGTAGATACGTAAATTATAAATTATTACTTAGGCAATCGCTCTACGTGACTCTGACCATCATATATATACACTTACACGCGTACACGCGCGCACACACACACCTCTATATATATATATATATATATATATATATATATATATATATATATATATTTAAATTGAGTTTCTAATTGAAGTCATGAAACTTTAACTTCGTGATATTATTTTTAATTCAAGAACTGTCGTGTCATGCCTTATATTATCAGTCCTTTTCCTTTTTCTTTTTGTCTACTTTTTGCATACTATTATTGCACATTTGTTTTTCTTTGATTATCAAGACAAAAAACAATACAGCATCCGTTTCGCTTCCAATGTATTTGAAAAAATTGTATACTTTAATATACTTATTTATATTATTAAATTGGACTAATAATGCATAAATGAAATTTAAAATACATTTATATAATATTCTAATTTTCTCAGAAAGCTTTCTATGTACGCTTGGGAGAAAGGATATAATGACTTGGTTCTTAAATTAATAAAGTAATTAATAAAGCGAAAATAATTCCACTGCATTCAATTATGCCTTCGTCTTGTCGTACCTACATATAAGAATATTAATTTCTTTTTAAGTAATTATTTTGTGAGTTTTCGCATAAATGAGATAATTGGAAGTGCGTATGAGAAAAAATAATAAGAAAAGGAACTTGAGTGTCATGTAGTAAAGGTGTTATAAAAATATTTTATTTTCAGCAAAGTTTTTAGTTGAAAGCAGTAAATCGATCTATTTACAAATTGTTATATTGCATTGTTTATCATTTACGTTAAAAACAGACTAAAAAACGTTAAATAATTTTTTATTTATAGAAATTTGAAGAATGAAATTTTGCCAAATTTCAATGAGAAAAGTCGAATGTTATACGAATTTTTGCACGTGTGCTTTAAAAATCATATATAGAAGTGCATTTTTCAACGTTAAAAGGCCAAGTACTTGAATTTTTCAACAATGTTCTGAATATTTCGAATGATTAGAATACAAGTGTTTAATATAATATTTAAAATTGTTGAAAATGAGTATTCTTTAAAATAACTATATTGTTTATATAAATTTTTTTTTTTTATAAACGAAATTCTTACCATTACGTGCAATTATTGTAATTTTTACGAAATCTATAAAGATTGTCGAAGCTTTATAAGTAAGCGATCGTTGGTCTTTGGAATTTTTAAATAAAAAGTTCGTCCGAGTTACATTGTTCTGTTCATCAAAGTGTTATTATCTCAATTAAATTATTTTTCCTATTATAGCCCCATCATGCAATCGAATGAATTTCAATCCTCACTCCTTTCAATCCTTTAATTATTTAAATGCAGTTAAGCGCAGGGAATGCAGGAAGTGGCTGATATCCTGAGTAGTTTGAAGCTTAAGTGTGTGCCTATTGCATATCTAAATGTAAGCATCAACATAGTCTGGAAATCGCACGTGTGTGTTTCTTTTGCGACATCTACGTGTTCGAGCGGGTATTTAAATTGTTTTGGATTATCAAATGCCAGGCGAATGTATGTGGACGTCTGTAAATCAAAGGTATGCATTGCGATAAGATATTTTGATTGATTGTCGAGTATGCAAAAATCATGGATTTACAAAACATTTGTAACATTTTATTCTTCCTTTCCAATACTTCAATTCGTACATACTTTTACGTGTTGCATTTTTATTTTTAATAGATTAATGTAATTCGAGGAACAAGCATTCGGAATTGTGCACAATAGATGTAATAATTTATTATAATAATAGATACAATAATTTCTGCAATGATTATATTTTTTTTATAAATTTTTTTTTCACATTACCATCATACGAATGTATTATTTATATTATTATTTAATATATTACATTATTATTATATATTATTACATTATTATTATTATTATTATTATATTATTATATTATTCAATTTTATAAACAGATAAGCTTCATCATGATTATATTTAGTTATAAATAAAAATAATGTTTAACAATATAATTTTTTAACTTATAATACGTATTTTAGATGAAAATAGATGAAAAAAATTTAAGTAGAGTTGTCTCTGGAATAACTATATATTTAAATTTTTAAATATACCTTTTGAATAATTTTTTTCATAAGTTTTCTGTTATCATTTGTATTAAATGCAATAAATAGACAAATATTTTAAATTTAAATACATTGTTAATAAAGGTCAATTTATGAGTAATTACAAATTTTTACGAATAGCAAAAATTAAATTTCATGAATAATTTTATTAAACAAAATGTAGAAGATTTATAATACAAGTTGTTCGATAGAAAATGCACATAATAAATAATTTGAGAATAAATAGTTAGAAAAATTTATATTTAATAAATTTTTAATTATTAATGCTTTATAAGTTTTCGGAATTTTAATTAATATACACTATTAATTATTTCTAATATTATTGTATATAACAATTAATTTTTTCAAGATATAATTATAATTAAATTAGATCTTTGCTCAAGATTGATTTCATATTAATTTGAGAAATATAATACGTATAAAATTTTGATAAAAATAATATTATTTTGATCTTTAATATATGTGTCATTTGTATCATTTATTTATTTTTATTATTTCATTCAAATGTCGTTATGCATTAAAATGGTAAAGTATATAAATTATTACCGTAATGTCTAATCTTATTATCTATAAATCATATCGTAGATAATATATTATATTAAAATATTATATTCTATTATATAAAACTTGCAACGTAGCTTATTAATTCTTATAATTACTTTTATATATTCAAAATACTCGAAAGTATATGGCATAATAAGAAATTTTAAATAATTTGTCAATAAATTAAAAATATTTATATTGTTAAATATTCTTTGATATAAGTTTCGAAAAATCCATAACAAATAAAATACATATAGTTTAATAAATATATTGAAAAAAATAAGGAAATTTACTAACAAAATTCAGTAAATGTGAAATAATTATCCTTAAATATTAGAATTATATAAATATTAATAATGGAGATCCTTGTTATTACCATTAATTTTTACTTATTTATTCATATTTACTTATTTATTTGTAATAATAATAATCAATATTAATTATACTTTTAGGAAGGAATATTTTAAACGAGATGACATTGGTTGTAGTCCCTGAAAAGAAAGAAAACGTAGATCTAAAGCTAAGCAAATTGTTAATATATATTATTAAAAAATCTTGAAATATAAAGTTTGTCAATATGCTGAATGTATTGAGATAACCCATACACTTTATAAACTTTAATGTACAATTATTCCTATTATTTTTTATTAATTATATGAATCATATTAAGCTTCAATCTCATTGTTGAAAAGATTGATTATTTAATTTGAATTCAATATTTTACATTTAAACAGTATTATGGGTGCATAAAGTATCGATTGACTCTTCGACATTACAATAAAGACATATTTGTACTATAAATTAAAAAATTACTAGTTTTATAAACATGTATGTTGCACAGTGGCGTGCATTACTCACTCTTAAGTAGTTATTTTTATAACAGTAGAATATTCAGCTTAAATGAATTACTATCTAAAGATCATGGAATGGCTAAAGTTCGGGCATAAAAATGTAGATCCAATGCACGCAAGCGTATTGAGTGAAAATTATTCCTAAAAGAAATTAGGTTTGGTAATTTTAGAGAAAGCGCATGGCTATAAAATTTATGATTTCGAGAGTTTATATCTTCTAATATGTATATACATTCATTAATAATATTTATGCTTTGTCATTAATAAGAATATAAAAAAATTTATATAGACGTAGTCGACAATTTTTATTATACTACCGTAATTAGCGGAAGAACTGTATTTTTAATACATTTATAAAGTTATATTATCGAAATAAAAGATACTATAGTCATATATGGACAAAAAAAAAAATATATATATATATATATAAATATATTTATTCATAAGGAATGAATAATATTTTAATGACAGATAATAACATTTAAAAGATTAATTATCGATAAAAGATAAAAAATTATACGCACGGTTCATTGGTAGTGTAATGAAAATTATTTGTTACGTTAATTTATTTTTAGTCGATATGCTCTAATTGTACTGAGAATAAAAATCTTTAAAAGAAAAGAACTTTTTGAGGTAAAAATTTTTAATTAATAAAAAGAATTTTAACCTATTGAGCATATATATATATAGAATTTAATTAATACTTATTTCAAAAAGAAATATTAAATAAATCAGCATTTGAACAATGAAGCTTAATTCAAAATTTAACCGAAAAGATCACTTAAGGAAATTACAAATTTATTGTTGAACAACTTTAATATTTGGAATGCTATTTGAAAATCGGTAACAGTACAAAAGCTTATACTATTACTGCAATAATATTTTAATTGCACGTTGGCTGTACTTAGTAATTGCTTTAGTCACTGATAAATTTAACAAAATAATTACTTTCCAGTAGAAAATAATCATTTCGCTCTTTGTGCCTAACAGCCAAGACGAATAATAAATTATACAACAATTAATGAGCTGAATCATTTAATACGAAAAAACCGAGCTCTTAAATTCTTGCATAAATCATCAGCGATAAAGCGCTCGCAAAAAATCAACAAATAAAGCAGCTGTTAAAGAAAAAGGAGATAAAATATGAAAAGTTGCTGGATTTGCAGTACAAATTTAAAAGATTTGAATGAACTTGGGATAATGGCGAGTATAATTATGCATATTCAAAGTGCATATTCAATAATCAACAACTTTATATTGGACACAAAAAAAAAAGAAGAATAATCACGCTTATAAGCAACTGCAGTTAGAAAAGTCAATGCGCCACGATAATCGAATAAATGTAAATAATGTCATATGCACCAATAGATATTCGTCTTCTACGAATAATTGAAAACACGAATTCACCTTGTTTATAACAGCTCTTCATCTTATAGCTTCCTTTCTCTATTCATTATACAAATTTCGTAATACAATTTAGTAAACAATGACAAACATTTCAACTGAAACGCAAATATCAAAAAGTCCCGTCGCAAAATGCCCTCTCTAACACCATAAACAAATTGACGTATTGGGCATTACACACACATAGTACTGCGGCTCATGGCTTCGAGCAACACACAAGCAAAACTTCTCTCCGAATCTCCCCAATCCTCTCATTACCACCAATTTCGTCGCTCAATTAACATACTTTAATCGGCGCTCAAACACCACCCAATCAGCTTAAAGGCAAAAAATTATTCACGTCATTCCGCCTGGCCGAAGGAAGATAATCTGCAAAGGTTCTCTCGCCCGGCAATCACATCCAAAAAATATTCCCGAATCTCCTGGCTGCACACGAGGACCCAAAACACACCAACAACTTCTAATCCATCGCCATGCATGTAAGGCCCCTTTCCTTCGTCCCACTCTTTCTAGCCAAACAAACCCTACGTACCTTCCGACAGATGCGCCTCCAGCCTGCGCATAATGTCCCACCATGGGAGCCCCATGGGACATCATCAGCCGTAATTGCAAAGCAAGCCGATCGACTCTCGCTATCGCGCGTGATTATTATCATTTGAGCGGTTTGGGCGTTTTGGGCGACTCGAGGACTTCGTTTCGAGCTTCGGGGCAGGCGTCGCCAATGCAGTTGTTGAGTTGTAAGTGCATCGCGTTAATGAGGTTCGTCGGCAATTCTGCTATATGTGTGTGTGGATGGGATTATGGATAAATGTAGATAAGCGATAGTGTAGCAATAAGAGCAAGGGAGTGGCAATGAATAGGCTGGGCTATAAAATGTTGGCAGAGCTGCTTATTGATGTCGCGTGGAGACGTTTTTGCGTGTGTTTGAAGGGGCGAGGGGTTGGGTGGAGGAGGAGGAAGACTTTTGGGTTTCGTCTTTAAATGTGGCGTTATTTGTTTGCTGTTAGTGATGGATCCCTCTATCGTTTATTTAACCAAGTTTAAACACGAATGACGATGTATGGGAGCGATCACTTGAGCCCCAAATGAAATGCAATGAGCAAATTTTCTATTTAACATTCGTATAGTATTGTTTGTTCTCCTTGTAAATGTGTGATTTGTAATCGTGTGCGACGATTGTGCCAATAAAATTGGGAAACCTTTTCGTAAATGAAGCACTGATGGTCAATAAATAGTATTCAATGATTTAGGTGATTTTTTTGAAATTTCGTCTCAAAGTATTTATGGCGATTTACAACTTCTTATATATATATATATATATATATATATATAAGATATATAGCTTGTAATAATATGACAATTTATTGTAGCAATATCATTTTGTATTGTTTAATTGCTTTATTTTGAGTTTATGATGAAATGAGAGGGGATGCTTAAAACTTTTAATTGACGAAGCGACGATACTTTTTCCTCTTCTTAAATTATTACGTCAATTGTCAATTCGATAGCTAATGCGCTTTTACAATACAGTCGCAAACTAGTTTACAATACAGTGTATTCCACGTCGCCGATTAATCGTATGATAAGCAACGGTTTACTTGAATAATACCAATGTGATAAGAAACTATATCCACATTACTTCTGTATTAAATAAAATATTACCTTGCTCACCTACACTGATGTCGCCTTTCGCAAAGTAATGCTGACATGTTGAGATCCAAATCTCCAAATCTAATATTGTCTTTGCATAGCTTTTCCGCATAAGTTCCAATTGCTTTTAATGTGGAATATTTTCGCCGATTACACATTTATCTCTTTATCCGCTCGTCAATATGCAAAAATCTATATACACGTATTAACATGTGTGATCTATTGTATTATTATGGTGCACCTCTTCCTCTTACAGATCTAATCATTTTTTTTATGGTTAGCTTCACGCAAGCGTTAAGCGTTTAAATTTTCCGACTTTCTCTATGTGGCATTGCAAGAAGAATATCGTGGAATAAAACACTTTGATAATTAATAAAAACTCAAGAACTTAAGTAAATTATTGGTATTTTGCATTGTCGTGTACTGGATTACGAACGTGTTATTGTAATTGATAATGTCGCATGTGTTTATTAAGCAGTTAATGATTACTGTTAATTAAACATTAGTTGCCAATAATAATAAATGATTGGGAAAAAAAAACATCATTCGATAATAGACAGAAATAATGAATACATAAACAATTTTAAAAGATTTTTAACAAGTAATCACTCAATACTGGGTTATGACTAATTACTTTTCAATGTGGATACTTATATTGCCGAACCTAAATGATATAATTTTCTTTTCCTTCGTATATAACATACTATATTGTATGTATAAAAATATTTCTTCATCCCTCGTGGGAAAATAAAACTACACATTTTGGATTGAGTTGTTTTTTTAAATAGCAAGCGCCAATGTTGTTGTTGGTAAACAAAAAAAATTTCTATACTATAAAAACGGTACCTTTATAGTTTATAAATTTTATATTAAGTTTATATTATATATTAATTTTTGTAATTAAATTTTTTATAATTTTTTAAAACTATACGTATATCAAAAAATTTTGTATAAATAAAATTAAAATTTATATTATATTATTATTAAGTCCAGTAATATTTTTACTTCATTCATATCGATAATAAATAATATTTTCATTTGGCTTATTTTCGAATTAATCTGAATTTTTTAGTAAATGACAGAATATTCGATAATAAATTAAATATTTGTTACTAATAAATAGATGCTTACAAAAAAAAAAATTACAAATGTTGCTTTCTTATAATTCTTTTATTAATATCATTATTTATTTCTATATTGTTTGACACAATTTCTAAAATCATCGCCAAATTTTAATATAAATTTCTGCAAATACAATAATAATTTTAAATAAGAGTTTAATCATTTTTATTGTAATAAATATATTATACTTACATTTGTTCTTATTAAAAACTTACAAAAACTTAAAATCCTGATTAAATTTTAATATCACATATACATATTTCAAATATTAGCTTTTGGTATTATCAAGTTTCTTTAAAAACTTATTATTGTATTCGCATGTATATATAAAATATAATAGATTTATTATTGTTTATTTATTGTAATTTTCTCATGCAATATTATATACTTAGTCAAAGGTGACAGCATCAAGTGTTCAATTTCAGTTTATATTTATTAATGATACGAAGATAATGAATAGTATATGTATAAGCAAATATATTTAGCTTAACACATAGTCAGTATGATAAATATAAGATTTTATAAAATATTTGGGATAATATAAATTGTTACCCTTGTTCATTATTGTTAGATATTTGAGAGCAAAATTAAGAGAAATATGATATGAAAATTTTATAGCTAAAATATAGATAAGAAATAGTATATAATATTATATATATATATATATATATATACGTAATTATTGAAGTGTATGTATTATGATAGTGTAAAAGAATTTAATGGGAAGATTAAATTTTTTAGTTGTTTTATTTTATCAAGGTAATAAAATTTTTATAATTAATTATCATTTAAATCCTCGTTAAATTAATATTTATTATTATTATCTACGTGCTGAAAATATGAAAAGTGGTATCTTAATTGGTTTATTTATATAAATTCATTTAATTTTAAAAACAGATAAGATCGTGTGTGCATTATTGCATTTGATAGTACCGTAAGCAATTATGATTAATTCATGTGAAATTATTACTCGAAAGTACATGAATATTTATTGATTTAATCCTGAAACTTTACGAAAGCAAAGAATTAACTCATTTATTTTGTGAACAATACTTTCCATGACAGAATATCTTGGGCAGTTGATTTCAAATATGTTCTCCCCGTGTTGATTTAATTATCTTCTCGTATAATATTATATTCAAATTGAAAATTGTATTTAGAAAATAGTATTTTTATTTAAAAATATTTTTTTTTGGCGTACTTTTTTTAAAGTTACTTTTTTATAAAAAAAATCGTTATGTAATAACAGCGTTTTTTCAAACACTTTCAAACATTTATTCATATTTGGCTGAGTATAAATAACTTTTCATTAACATCATTAAAAGATAGAATAGTTTTTAATAGAAGAAATAAATTTTATTTTTATTCGGTTACGTTTACGAGCATTAAAGCCTTTTTAAACAATTAATTATTTTGAATTATATTACATATTTTGTATGGACTTGATTATAACTGTATTTACGTTCCGTACCTAAAATTATAATACATTAAAATAATAAAATAATTGCATGTAATAAGTGAAATTGGAAATATTTCTGAATTATTTCAATTATTCACGTTTTTTTTTTCAGAGTAAAATTTTGTAATCAACTCTTCCGTCTCTGCCATATTACTCTTTGCTGTATGACACATACTTTGTCAATTTTTCATCTGTGTTTGTATTGGAAAAGAAAAGGAAAAGATCACTTGTTGGAGACTCGCAATTGTCACCACCAGTTGTGAAGTTATGAAAATCCTTGGCTGCACTTCCGAGTTACGCAAGTGCGCACGTTGACAAAGAACAATTGTCATCATCATGATTCTTCGAATCTGTAAAGAACCTGTTTTTACGAGTATGCAGTAAAAGAAAGGAAGTCAAGTGTTGCCGGACGTAAAATATTTCTTAGTCCGCTCAAGAAATAACAAAAAAAACTCAGTCTAGAATATTAGGTGACATAAAAATGTGGAAAAAATGATAGATACATAAAAGACATTTTTTATAGATTTTGAATTGAGTGTATTTCTTTCTCTTTTAAAATGTCGCTGCAAGCCATAATTTTTTAATTTTCTGTCAGATATATTCAATTATATTTTAAAATTACTTCTTTGGCTGGAATTATGTGATTACATATCTTTTGCATACAAAATTCTTACCATTGTCGGTATGTCCATGTTACAAGTCCTATATATTTATCCTATAATAACATTTATTTAATTTACTTTGATTAATAAGTGTATGCATGTCTACATAGTTATATTACATATTATTTGATGTAGATGCGAGGATGTAGATCGAATAATTGAGTTTTTTTTTCTCGTCCCGAATTCCCTTCGTTTAAAAAACAAGCTGAAATATATTTTTGTAAGTGACAATTGAATTCTTATTTTAGGATGTATTACATTTGAATTTGCATTTCAAATGAAAGTATGGCATTGTCCGGTTAAAAACAATTTATGCTGTATTAAACTTTCCTATTAATAATATGAAATAATATAATGTACCTTAAATTACAAGGATAAAAATTTGGTTATGAATGGTTATACATAATAAATATATAGTTTATATGAATATCGCGTAATAGTAACGTAATAGGAACGATAATACCGCGATATTCATCTTGTAAATTAGTTCTACTAAGTGCGAGCAATGTTTCGTCACCCAATACTCTTCCTTCCAGCGTTTCTCATTCCCTGATAAGGATGCCATAAATGGGAACGTAAACTACGGTTATATCTAAATAACCTACAATAATAGTGTTCTCGTTGTTACCTTTCCACGTTTTTTTTTTTATTGATCTAACCCATCTACACTTGGAGCATTCAGTCCGCCTAATCAAGGATAGAGAATAATATACATTACGTATATATTACAGGTGTTTGATATTTCTCTCTTTGCCTACGCAACAAATGAGAATGCTCAAAATGTCGAATATGTTTCATTTTTGGCTACATAAATTATATCAACAAATACAAAGATCTTCAATTTTTACTATATTAAAAGAGCGAGGAAAGGAATCTGTAAATAATCGTAAAAATAGTCGAGTTGCAATACGTATCTCAATAATTTTATAATTAATAAGTATTATTTTGAAGATAAGTAACAACTCACAGAGTTGTATTGTTTATTCAAATCTTTACATCTTTACATCAAGCTTTATACAATATAATAATAAAATAATTTTATATTTCGCACATCTTCACAATTCGCTTATTATTCATTCATATTATCTAAGATAAGAGTTGAGATATAAACTATTATTTGTCCAAACTGTAGCAGTGGATTAAATTTTTGTTTCGTGCCTTGACAAAAAATTTTCCGGAAAAGAATTGTAAAGTTTCTCTTTTTCACTTTATCTTGAATTAATTCACATGGCATTTATGAAAAATGTAAGAAATTCATCTCTCAAAATATATATTCTTTTAAATTACAAGGCTACTTGAAGTTTTTGTGAATAAACAAAATTCTTATCGAATGCATAAATTTCTGTTCAGATAATACAAACGTTTGTGGTTCACTTTTTTAACGATAAAACCTGTCGAAAGTTTATCGCTTCATAATCAATAACAAGATAGTACTTTATTTAGCTGATAATACATAAAGAATTCATTATAAGCAATATCAGCTTGAAATCAAGAAATTTCAATCGCGATAGCTTTCATGTACTTCCGGATTGATAAACCAGAGTTAAAAATATCAAATATTAGAAACGTATAACTATGTCAAACATTTGTAAATTAATCTATACTTTTCCTCAATAGCATTGTAATTACATGCTTAAATGGACTGAAAAATCATCTTATTTTTTTTTACGTTTTTATGATAATATTTTTAATACATTTCCATTGTTATAGAAATGTATAAAGAATATTATTCCGTATTTTTTATAGACGTATATTAAAAAAAAACAAAGTTATTATAACTTTAATGTGTAATTTCATTTGATAGTGTATTACTTATTTCATTAATGGCAATACAAAACAATATAATGATTAAAAGTTTTTAGTTTTACTGAAAAAAAAATTTAAAAACCAATTTCCCTCACACTTTGCTTATACTTTTATACGCAAGATTTAATAATACAGTTTTTTATAACAATTATTCTTTGCTTGATCGATGATTTTAATGCTTGAAGCAGTAATTTGGTCGTAGAATAATTGTGGTATTGAAATTGTGCTTAAATCGTTTATAAATTCGATAAATTTTCGTTGATAAGAATTACGTTAGTTTTTACATTTCTTTAGTTTGACCTGCGCGTACACATTTCATCATTACTATCGTAGAGGATGATATCGGTCAAGTTAATCCACGTGCCATTGAACATACAATTTATAGCTTACTTTGGACCAATTCAGTTTACAAAAATGCATTGTATGTTATAAAAATCTCAAGTATAAGAGAATTGCAGAGTTCTGGACGAACTATAAAAGAATATAAAATGGGTTAAGTATTCGTGAAACTCATAATGAACTTACTTTTGCTACTTGTCTAATAACCTTAATAAATCTGTTCTCCTTATTTTTATTAATTCTTATTAAATTCGAGTATTTTACCTTACCTCGAAAGTCATTGTTATAAGAAACAAAAAAAAAAAAAATTATTTAATTAGCATGCTACTAATGCATATTTCCTACATCATTATATAATAATTTATAATTTGGGTTTCAATTCTTGTAAAGAAGAAAAAATGATAAATCTTACTATGAATGGAATGTAATAATATTTACTCAATCAAGAAATACGTAATTTTATATATCTAAGGTATGTAAAGAATAAAAGATCAAATATTTTTTGATTTTATAAGTTAATCTGAGCAATGTGTTATTTAAAAGCAATGATCAGCTTGGTACACACATATTTGATACTTATATAAATATATATATATATAAATATATATTATAAATATATCAATTCGAAAACGTTATTTTTTCAAATTACATGCTGTTGCTTAAATCATGTCATATATAGTTGATCAATAGATAATGGTATTGAATTACAAACAATAGGATTGAAATTTAAATGTGAATCAATATTGATTTGTTGCTATATAGATTTCATTTAATTATTTGTCGATGCAAATTTCAATAAGTAAGGCTTTCATTCAAATTAAACGCTCCGCTGCTTTATAGCTCTTTCACAAATAATTTTATACAATTATCGTGTATCAATTTTGTTTCAAATATTATCCGATTTTTTGTCATACTTAATCATGTTTTGTTTTTTGTATTTTTTTTTTTTTGTGGTAAAAAGTAATGATTAAATAAATATTTTATTCGAGACTTGCAAGTTTGTTTGCCAGTAGATTATTCAACGAATAACGCTCTTAATGAAATTACTGATTTATTAAACATATAGAATAAAAAAAAATGTATATCGTTAGTGATAATAAATTCTATAATCTGATTATCAATGAAATGCAAATAAAATACCAATCGTTTTGTATTGAAATCTGCTTAACTAATCACAGCACTCGATATCTCTATATAAAACGGATTTCGCCTAAAACAATTATAATTTAACGTTTTATAACGTAAAGAAATATTAATGATTGTCGAAAGGTTGTGCGTGACTAATGCAGATCTTGAATATTATGGCTCGAATGATACGTGCAGCGGCTTAAAGGACACACACACACACGCGCGCGCGCACACACACTATAATCATCGATACAGTGATTTGAGCAAAATTTCCTCCGAAATTCTTGATTTCTACGAAGATATGCAGCTGGAATTCGAGATCGAATCTGGCAGTTTTTTTTGTATAATGGTAGATTTTTGCAGTGCATTCATTCGTGAAGTGTGTGCAGCATGAATGTATAACAAGAATGTAACGATGCTATGCATATTACTTCGGTCACTCGGTCTTACTTTACTAAAATTACTCTTTGCGGTACAGTTGCCATTTTCGCTGGAGTATCTTCTTTCACGCCACTAGAGATTTTCTTATCATTACTCTTTGCATGAAACTTTGGCTTTTGCTCCTTCTTTTTCAACATATATGCCGGTAAATAAAACGTTGAGGCGAGTGATTTATATATATATGAACACAATATTCTATATTGTATATAAAATAAATTTCAAAGTGTTGATTAATAATTTTGATATTAAGATTTTGAGATGAGCATTAAGTACTTTTGATGTTACTAATTTGTAATCTCACTTTTGCAATTCGATCGGCTTGAATGAAGTAAGATGATAAGCTCGAGTACTACATACGATGAAAAACTATCTTCTATACTTTCGAGTAAATTGACTTTGTCCTTGAAATAATATAGACGTTTATTATATAACGCAGAGACGTGGACGAATATTTCGGATCGAAGTATTTTAATGCCTTTGTTTTGTTACCCACAGACTTAATATGTAGAGAATTTTGAATGCTGCTTTCGTAGAATGAAAACAAAAGTCAGAGAGGATAGAATATTGATTTTTTCATTGGTTATTTTTCAACTCGCCGACTCTCGAAAGCTCATAAAAGCCAAGGCGACTGGGTACGTGATGAGCTTGCAAATAAGACTTTGATAGCACTTTTGCTTCCTCCCTTCCCATTAACGATTCCTCGAATAAAATTGATTTATTAAAATAATACGAGCACAAGAAATTCCAAAATATTCCAGTGACATTATCTTATCGCTATTGATTCGCGTTCGCGTGTTACAGTATCACAGCTTTCTCTTCCAAGATCAAAATTTCATTCTCGATCTTCCGCCGCCCAGTGATATATCAGCTTCGATGATATATCGAGATTATTAGATTATTTCTAGCCTTTGAGTGTTGTGGACCCCACACTTTCCATTTCATTCCTTCCTATTAGCCGATGCATACTAATATTATTGGACAGAAAGTGGTTTCGTGTTTTCTGTCTACCACGAGCTTCTGCACATTCACTAATACATGCGCCTCGATAATACCTAACTGACTACTACTACCACTACATAGTGGACTGGCTGTATGTACGTGCGCATCAAAGATTTACTAAGAAACTCTGTATCGTCGTAGATGAAGTTTTATGGAGAGTAGGGTCGTGAATTTTGTGGCTTTCATTATGAAAATCGTCTAAATATTTCAGATATTAATTTTAATTTTTATAATTTTACGCTCCGCTTTAATTATTCAACCAATTCAATTATGAAATTATTCCGAGCAATAGGTTCACCAACTACATTATGATTATTATGAATAATATATTATGACGAGCAAGCCTGCTTATTTAATGCACAATTGGCCGGAATTATATACACCAATTAAATTTACGCAATAATAAGTTTATCACGCAAATACGTCGCAAATGTTAATATTTAAATAAGCACATGATTTTTATGATAATAACATTTATATGTACTAAGTGACGCTAAAATTAATTAATATTATAACAAAGCGTCTTATGTGAAATCAATTCAATTAATATTCAATCAATTGCACTGAAAGTTGGCCGAAATCAACCAACATTGCGTTGTTAAAAAGATTTGAGGGCAATTTCAAGATATTTCATATTTCATTGTATAAAGTAACGACATAAATGCGCAATAAATGTATTTCGTATGTATATATCGATCAAGAAGAATGAAAAGTAAACGATATAGTTAAGGAGATATAATTCATGAAATAAAATGTCATATATATAAAGTTAATATAACTAGTATTTCGAATATATAATTCTATTCTTATAATATTAATGTCTAAAAATGTTATTCGGACATAATAATTAATTTATAAGAAAAAGAATATTTTAGCTTAACTTATCAAAAAAAGATGAGTATTTTTTCACAACATCTATTTCTCAAAATAAATAACGCTAATTACGTATTCGTAAACAATTTTTAAAAATCAAATATAACTTGTGCTTTGTTAGATTTTCAGCTCTATCCTATTCAAATATTAAATATGAAAATAAGTTATTAATAGTATAGTGAATTTTTCATTAGGAAAAATAGTTCTAAATTAAGTGGTAAATATTTTATATACTTCTGTATTGCTAAATTTGAATGTCAAATTATTAAGTGAATGTATATATCATATATAAATTTTATATTACTTAATACTTTAAAGCTGTTCAGAGTTGTCTTTTTTTTTTATAGAAACAAGACTTTGTCGAATTTAAATTAAATTTTTTCTCTTTTTCCTTAATTATCTTTTTAAATTAATTTGCTTGGAAAATTATTCAAATATACTTAATCAAATAGTTCAAAGATCACAATTTTATTTATGTATTTTTAATTCATTATATTATTTGAAAGCGTTGTTTAATTTATAACTTTTATATCATTTTTTGCTTGATATGGTTTTTGATAAAGAATTTCAATCTATGTGTCTAGTCATTTATAAAATATCTAAATTTTATTATTTTTACTTAATGTCTTTGTAAGTAAATTATTGAAACTAATCGGAATTAAAAACTATAAAAGTAATAATAACGAGGTTTATTTAGTTAAACTTTTTGAATTATTCATCTTCAAAATACGTATTCTAATTTCAAAAATTATTAATATAATCGGATTTCATAATTTAATGGTCTAAAGAGTTTAGTAATATAAATAATTAGAATAATATATTGTAATATATATATATATATTATTTATAATTTGTTAAAATTAATATTGTTTTAATAAAAAATTAATTTTTTTTTAATTAATATCATTCAATATTGTTTATGATACACTGCCATGTTTATATTGGAAGTTATTTTTTCATGATTTTGATAACGTAGAAAATTAAGAAAGGATTTTTTATTTTATGTTTGTATATAAATAAAATCATGAATGGTAAAAACTTTCTTTTCTTAAAATTATGAAATATTATTTAATATATAAAAAATATTCAAAACTGCAATAATAATATATAACTGAGAAAATATGTATTTGGTTTAAAACTATAAGTTAAATAAACATAAATTAAACAAAGATATATAAAAAAAATTATTATATTAATAAAATTATTATTTAGTAATATGGAATATATTAAAAATATGTTGGTCCGTTGTATCGTAAGATTCTACGAATAAATTTCTTTACTGATATTCCTATAGTTTATGTATCAAATAAAAAAATATAAATTAAATAAATAACAGACTAGTAATTATTAGGATGTAGACTTGTATTATTATTGTCCATCATATGAGCACACGACGTTAACATAAAAAGATTGTGCTTTCATGTAATAATATGAGCCTTATTGCTTATTCAAATGAAATTGTGATTGTATATAAGCGACATAAAGATTTGTAAGTGGAAAGGAATTTTTTTAATGTCTTTTGTCAACATTTCATTTATTGACCGATCGACATCAACTGAGCGCTACATAATTTATATAATGAATACATTAGTCTAAATAATAACAGATTACATAATAATAATGAGAGCATCGATTTTCACAGTAAAGTATTAAAATAATCTTTTTAAATAATGCCAAATATCCGGGAGAAAGTATGAATGTAAATTGAATTTAGTTTAATACAATGAGAGAATATTGATAAATTTCCTATATTTCGTTCAAAACGCACATCCAGTGCATTCTATTCAATATTTTCAACCTTGTATTTCCCATCCCATTGTAGCATATTAAAAGCATCCTCACTTTATACACACACATATATATATATATATATATATATATATATATAGATATATATAGATATTTTTTTCTCAGAGTAATAACTTTACTCTGCGGGAGAATCTAATGGGAAGAATTGAAATATCTTTATAATAATGCGACGATATAAATGACATTAATTATAAATGCTAACGAGCCTCGGACGTGATATTAAGTATTTTTCATCGATCCTAATCCCATCGAAGACTAGGCGTCGTGCAATGAGGTTGATGAGAAGATGGAGAAGACGCCTTTGCGAAACTATTGCCAACTTCTCTAGTGTAGTGCAGCTTTAAAGAATGTTGCCTACATGAAGGCATAAGTGTAACGAGTTAACTAATTTCGAGCTCCGTGAGATAATTTTGTCGTAGGCTATGGCAGAAATTCAGTTCATCGTCGTTCATGGCCTCCGCATTATATCTATGCCGTTGCAAATAATTTACTTGAAAAGTGAATGTTCGGTTTTTTGTTACTGTTAAACAGCTTATGTATTCAATAAAAATTTAACTCGTCAGTTCTCTAAGGACGATTTACTTGCGTTAACAGATTTATTTAGAATATCGGTAGTGTTATCGTTACAAATTTAATTGAAAAATTATTTAACACTAATATATTAGTTAAGAATATTAATTTATTTTTGCGCGTGTAAAATGAATTATGACAACTAATTTGCTCATTGTACTTAATCTTAATCTATTGTTATTCGTAATCAGTTAGATTAATGAACATTTTACCGAGAAGAATATTATATTCATTATTATATTCCTTAATATTATTATTAAGAAGTAATATTATCATCGCTTAATTTTTTTTAGCGCTACTTGAATTTAAAAAGTAAAGATACCTCTTAGTTTACAATGAAATTATTTAAATTAATATATAGTTGTTTACATTAAGCATATCTTAATAAACCACTAAATCAAATAAATCAATAAAGAATGTTTTCAATTTCGATGGCACGTTTATATAAGAATATAATAACGTGTATGTGATTTTCGATATCACGTAAATGTCTGTAATAGCGATTGAAAAATAGTGTTCATTAATTATATTCGTAATTTTATTGCATAGCCAATTTTATTTTCCCAAATAACGGACGACTCACAAAATTTCCATGCATAAGAATTTTCTCCATTTGACAAAAGATGTAAGCGCTTGATTGTTAGAATTTTTGAACAAACAGTAGTTAAAATTTCATCAAAAATATATGAAATATTTACATTAAACATTACTGGATTCATTAAAGTAATTACAAGATTAATCTACACATGCTAAGTTAAAAATATTCTATTCAAAAGCATATATATATATATATTTTATACTGCTATAGGCTATTAAACATTATAAAAAATGTTTATGAGCTTATATTATAAGATTTTTTGAATGATTAGTTAATAGGTTTAAGTAGTTAATATTTTAATTATTCGCTTATCTTCTGAAATAACAAGATGTAATGCGTTAACATTCTGATAGAGAAAATGAGCAACCTATTTTTCATAAGCAATAAGTGGACATCTCATTACAAGTTATTAATAAAGAATATCCGTTTGATATTTATAAAAACATTTTACGATTTCTAATATTGCATATATGATTAGAGCATTCTTCGTACGATAATTGAGCAATCAGTCCTTGAAAATTTATATTAGTAAAAGAGTGGTCATTAATTCCAGTTTCGTAGAAGACTAAATATCTGAAGATTTTCATTACATTCATATGTAATGTTGCAATGGAATGTAAGCTTTAGTTCGTTGTAGAAAAAATTCAAAATCTTTCGCGTTTTATGTACTTTTTAATTTTAGAAGGTCAGTTAACCGGTTTGCTGGATGGTCAGTAATTAACCATAACCAAGAGTTAAGTTAAAAATTTTTAATTTAACGTAAAAATTTAAATGAGAAAAGTCCAATCTACTTAATTAGAACACAAAGACCTATGCATATTTTATTCATTGTAATTGAATCGTTCAATTTTCTATCAAATACTTTATTCTTTATAATAAGTTTGAAAAATCTGTACGTGAACATATAACAAAGAAGTTTAACTGTCTCTTGCATACATATCGTGATATTTTAATGGAGTAAAGAATATTATTTTTCTACTATTACTTTTTATCAAAAAGCATGAATTATACGCTATAATTTTTGTTAAAATACAACATAATATTTCTAATAATGATAGGCTAGGTTTTACAAATATTGAGAAATTATTTTTACAAAATTTAAAGTACTACGTCAATGCAAGGCAAATATTTCAATATTATATTCTATTTTATTTTACTGTAAATCTTATAGAAATTTTAAGTACATCATAAAATATTATATAAAAGTAAATAGTGAAAATTTTTTAAATTTTACGTAACAGACAGTGTAAAAGTATTTAAAAAGGACATAAATTTAAATAAAAGTGCGAAGGAATTTTGTGACCATTCAATATATATTATTCAACTTTAAAATTCAAAATAAAAGAAACACGGCGCAAAAATTATATATATATATATATTGTATTGCTTAAAAGTTTTGAAAACAGTGATTTATGGCGGTGATAAATGCATAGAAAATTTTATTTTTTGAAATAATAATTTTGTCAACACAATGGACAAAATTTAAAACTGAAATAAAAATTGCTTATAAATCTCTGCTACTTATTTTAAGTTTATATTATGGTTATGTTTCTACAAAAATATTATAAATAAACATTTTTAATTTAATATATTATTTAAATTTATATATATATATATATATGAATGGAATAAAAAATTGTAAATTTTTTAAAGAAATTATTCTGCTGTGAATAGAATGGCTATCGGTAAAATATTTTTTTCATGCTATCCGAAGCCGCTAACGAATAAAAATTACCAATTAATAAATTGTTAAACTATTACTTTAAGTCCAATGTGTACAGAAAGTAATAGCAATTCTTAATATTTGATATTGTTTAAAATTCATAAAGTTTATAGACAGCGTTGAAAAAAGCTTCTCATCGTATTCAAAAAGTAACAATAGCAATTTTTTCACTATGAAATTTTTTCAATGAAATGTCCATGAATATAAAATAATTGAAAAATATTAAGACGTGACTTTGTTATAATAGAATAATGGTGAAGTTTCCAGAAAGCAATGGGCAGGTTAATTATTTAATGGGATTGATCACTTGTACTCCGCGATTAAGCAAGAAATCACAATCTCGATCAAATTAATTATCCGAGGATTTTTAACGATTAGGAGAAACAATCGCTTAGTTGGTTTACCTCAGTATTAATGACTCTTAATAACTATTAATAAGCTCGTAAATTTATAATATAATATCTGAATTTGAAATGACTAGTACATGTTTTACACAAAAATGTGTTGGTTGGGTTTTCAGTTTATTAGGCTTATTAAACATAAATTTTTTTAAGTAAAGATTTTTATTAATAACTTTTTATCAACAAATTATCAACAATTTATCAACAATTTATCATTTGGGTATTATTTTTTAACGATTCAACTTATTTTATCAATGATTTAATTTTGTATTGAAATAAGTTATTTTCTATGATGTCAACTAAATTACAATATAGAATGTGTTAATTAAAGATAATAAAATGATTGACAGAGTTAACTACTTAAAAATTGAAATTAATTTTTAAGTAACCGAATATAATTATATGATTGGCTTTAAGGGTAAAATTTGTATGTAAAATAGAATGGCTAATTAATATTACTGAAATCGAAACTTCCAGTCATAGATTCATTTTGTACATAAACGAGAAAGTAAAATGCAAGAAAATCAGTCTATTTTTTAAAATGAAAGAATAAGCATTTACGGTAGAGTTCTTGAAAATAAAACTTATACCTTTTATATTATTCTTCAAAATACTTACATTTTTTCTACAGAATAGTTTCGTTTTTCTTCCCCTCAAAAGATATTCTTCTTGTATAAACATTTGATAACTAATTGGAAATACAATATATTTTTCTTTTACTATCCACTTTGCTTTGTTTATTTACGCAAATGGTTTGTTTCAACAAATTACATTAATGCTTGAAAATATCTGCATTATCAATCAAATATTCTTGTATTTAAATATTCAATAGTGAGTTTTGAATTATTTAAATATGTAAATTGATCGCACAAGCAGCTTTTAAATAACAAAATAATTTTAATAGAAATTACAAACGTGTTCAATTTCATTTTAACATCCATATTCCCAATGAAATTCTGATAGCTTTACGATTTGTTTTATTAGCATCTAAATGAAAATATTATATTAAGAAAGTACTTTCAATATAAAGCGAAATCTTCGAAAAAATCGCCATTTAATAATAAATATTTATTATTTGTATATTTTGTGTAATAAGAGATGAAAGTAATATAATAATATTTGTTATTTACTTGGAAATTAAAATCGATTCAATACGATGTTGTAAATGTAATTATCTCTGAAAATATAAACTGCTATATTTAATATGTGAATTTTGAAAATTCGTTGAAAATTCGTTGAAAATTTATACACAAGTGATGGTAAATTCGTATTGTTGAATTAAAATGTGTAAGCTACAAGTGATAAGGAATTCTAATAAATGCAACGAAAATATCAAATGAATATTCTTGGAGCTAAGTAAAATCTGACATTTTGATGTATGACGCAGTAGTACACTTATTAGAGCAAATTTAAAATCTATAATCTTTGTATCCATTGTATAAAGAATAATTATTATTTAGTATATTCTCGTGCGTTATCTTTTGAAGAAAAAAAAAATTATATTGTTTATGGATAATTCCGTTTATCCGAGTAGTTATCGGTTAACAACAACGGTGATTTATTTTTTACTTGGTAGCAGGTCGTAAAGAGTAAAGAGGAATATTTAAAGTAATATTTACAATGGGGTCAATCTAAAAGTATCGACCTTAAATATTAATATCATAAATATAACTCAATTTACTAGTCTAATAGCCCCTGGAATCTTATCAGCACTTCTCCCTCCCACTTGGCTTTCCTCTTTCGCACTCACATAAATCACAAGAGCTTATAAAAGCCGCAAGAGTATCTTTCGATTGTTTGCCTCTTTCCCTCTCATGTCCTCCATGAGCACGTACCGCAATCAAATAACAGTTTATCAAACAATAGTTTAATAAATATACAAAGGAAGATGCGAATAATATTTTTATTAAATTTAGTCTTTGTGCAATAGTTTACCACTAGTTATCAGGCTCGTAATAACACTTATTATATCTTTATCGTATAAGAATAGCATTGCTTTTTGATGAAAAATAATTTAATTACGATTGTTATTTCATGATTACAGTGTGCATTAAATTATTAAAAAAGATTTTTCAGCGTGTATATTTTTTTGAGTAAATATGGGTATTCAAATTCCCAGTGGATTATCGACAGCAAGTTAAAACTTACTAATTTATACACTTGCACTCGTTAAATTACTCGCTAATTAACATATATTTGTTAAATTTAAGATACGTACATTTTGTCATGTCAAATTTATATAATTTTTTTTTTTTTTTTTTCTCAATAATAATTGAAATGTTAATAATGTTGCTACACGTAATGAGGTAAGTCTTATTAATTAGCGTATAAGATATTTATATTCATAGAAAAATCACTGTATGCATAAAGTAGGTTACTATCAATATACTTCAAACATTATGTAATCTCAAGATTTGTCGTAATGTAACAACTATTGTATTTCATGACGATGCTTAATATTTTTCTTTGCATTTAATTACATAATTCGCGATGGACAAATAACATATGGAGGTGGAAAAAATTTACATCCCGTTCAGAAATTTATTCACATTATTAATGTTAAAGTTTATAATTACTTATATATTTAGATAAAATATTTTATTTTGCGTGAAAATCAATGAACAACTTTAATTATTTCCAGGCACTAAGCCTAAAAACAGAATACAGAGAAATAGAAATTATTACTGTATTATTTGTGGGTACAGTATAGGTCGTTCAAAATATATTAGACATAAAATATTCCGTAATGGCAAAGTAAAAAATGTGTGATTTATCGATACAATCTTATTTACGCGCATGGTTACATTTAAAGTTAAAGTCCCATAATACGATATATGCATTCGTTACATTAAATGAATATTCATTGCAAAATCTAATTGCAATTATTTCAATATGACCCCCGAATTCTAGAAATAAGCAAAAATATTTCGAATTGTGTGCATAAATAGCTTATAGAATACAATACCGTGGCAACTCTAATGATTTTTGAAATAGTATTAAGCAAGAGCATATAATCTAGAAAGATCGATTCACCTGGTCTAGGAAAAATTAAAAAGACTTTTATTGCGTGCTGAGCGGCTTAGTCATAGAAATGCATGCATGTTTTCACGCGCGCACGCGCGTACGCACGCATACGTGTGCGTATGCATATATACATATACATATATATATATACATATATATATACGTATATATATATATATATATATATATACGTATGCATGCATACATATGTATATATATATATACGTATGCACGAGTCCATGTACGCATTTACATTTGCTATTTCAGCATCGAGTACGGTGGCTCGACTGAAAAATGATTTCCTCGATAATGTCCTTGTGGTGGCTAGCAAAAATGCAATAATACGCTAAATGCAGACCAGTGGCTGTTACAACTAGACAGACTGCTGTTTGCAAAGTCTACCTGCCCATCGCCAGGACGTACTTCGTTAAATGAGTTTGCCGTTTCGTCGCTCGATGGCGCGATTGACAAGACTGCGAATCTCACTAGATATGTTGCACTTAGTGATTTTCAATGCAACTTGCAATCGGCTATTCAAATGTTGCAATGTGTGCCAAGATGGTTGGAGATTTCATTTTGGTGCTACGAAGTGAAAACGCGTGCTATGTTGTTGACTTGTCATGCGCGATTAGTGTCCATTGATAAACACAATTGTAGAATTTGGTGCAAACGGTGTAAATAATGTAGGAAAGTAACTTTTACTTACAAGTATAGGAGTCGATAAGTGTGAAAAAACATTGCCATTTATGACTCGCTATAAATTATTAACTAGAGAGTTGTATTGCGTTTCATCGTAAAAGGGATGAAAAAATCGAGATAAAAAGTAGAGTGAGAAAGAATAAAGAAAACAAAGAAAACAGAATTAATGGAAAAATTATTAGAAACATAAAATAATTCAAAATAAATAAAAACATAGAAACTATTTATTATTTACTGAAATTACGAAGCGAATAGTTTCTACATTAATCCGAGGCATTGAACAATAAATAAAGAAAAACAATAAATCAAATGCCCTAATGACTAAGATTTAACGTAGATTTAATTAATAATTAATACAACATTTTAATATAATAATTTAGTATACGTAGTATAGTACGTAATATAGTATATAAACTAAACAAATATTGGCCACAGTATTAATTAAATTACCTATAACCTTATTTTCAATTTTTACAAATATAAGAGCAGAATGTGCTTTCTGTAAATTCTCGATTGTAAATAAAGTATTCAAAAACAATGTATTTGAGAATGAAAATTCACTTTATTAAATTAAAATTCTTTTTCCTGCAATTCTTTTACTTTTTGAAAAGAAAGTGTTATTTTAATGACTAATTAGATAATAATTACTGATATAACAAACAAATACATTACAGATTGTATGATATATCTTTTGTACAATTATTCATACTATGCATAAATATAAATGAAATAAAATCTTTATTATATATATATTTTTTCTGCTAAATGTATTATTACATATTTAAAAAATGTATAAACTATCACATTATATTTACTATAATATTAAAGAAATCTTTGAGCTATTGCTTATAAAAAACTGAGTTAAAATTTTGAACAAAATTCAGATTAATGTAGAACATATACGTATTATCGTCAAAATATTCATTTAAAAATACAAATATTTAAAAAATATCTTATCAGTAAATACCAAGTATTTGCATAAAGCATTTTAATTACCGATTTTTTGTCAAAAATATAAAAAAAAAAAAAAAAAAGTTAAGTTGCAGAACATCACAGACGTTTCATTTTTTATAATGAAGTTGCTTATTTCTTTTACAAATGTATAACTTATAATTATGCAATTTATATATTTATTATCATTTACATAATTTGAAATTAAACAATATGCTTTATCTACTAAATTGATTTCTATTCTTTTCTTATGTTTTAACTAAAGAAAGTAATAAGATACATATTATAAAATTAAAGTGAGAATAAAATAAAAATGATACAACATAATAGAATAAATAAATGAACAAATATATTTGTACTTTCCATATTTAAATTCAATTTCTTATTTTTTTCCCCAATAATAATATAAACCAGTAGTCGATATTTTTGTAATCTATTTTATCAGTAGTCGATTTTTTATGAAATGGCAAATGAAATTTGAAAATATATTTTCAAATAAACAACAAAATGTTAACAGAAAAATACTTAAAATACTAATTTATTTTTTACTTTTACTCTATGAAATATATTATGATGACTTTGTGAAAACTTTTTCTTTAAAATTTGTGTAAAAAATTAACCAAAAACTATCTGAACATGAATTGAAAAGCATACAGGTTATATAACATAGTATACACTACTGAGAATGTGTGATGGACAACTTATACAAATAACCAAATTCTTAAAAAATCGTCCTTATGCTCTGTTCGAAATTCCATTAAACTCTCGGTCGTCCCTCCATCCTACCTCATTGTTTGAACATTTTTAAAAATATCTTTTATATTTATGATCGCCAAATGTGGCCTAAGAGCCAACGAATATAGCTAGGAAATACATTTTTGAACGACCCTGTTCACTTGATCGAACTGCACCTCGAAAGTTCGGCAACGGTCTATATGACCATCACATGTCTTGCAATACGAGCCCAATAAAATTAACGGACAATATTTTCTATGAACCCACCGCGTAATTGCCATACCTCGTGCCCTTTTCACGACCAACCCACAGATACTTTAAAAGTCCAACATCGCTGTAATTACCAACAATAAATACGGCACTTGGAAGTGCAGTCACCACTTAGTCACCACTTAGTCACCTCACAAGCGTACTCACCCCCCGATCACCGCCGATCACCGAAACTTCCCACACCTGGGGGGGTTAATTAATCAAATCAGAGTGCACAAATCTCCGAAATCTCAGAATAAAGTATCAGTCTCATTAGATCAGTCCAAGTAGTAATAGAAAGCAGTGATCAG
>JAPYYT010000793.1:0-37923 GCA_030522565.1 Ceratosolen corneri | reverse complement strand
CCACCCCTCGCGCTGCCAATGCGGCTGAGCGCGGCGAGCGTCGGCGGCGCTTAAGAGAGTCTCGTATAATAATTCCCTTCATTGTCGTACAAAAATTATGCGCACCCGGGAATAAAGTAGTGGTGAGTCACCGACAAAGGGATGGCAATGGAAGAAGTAGGGAGCGCGAGTCGAAGGGATGAGCAGCGGGAGGCGCACAAAGGATGAATGAAAAGTCCGCGCGCATTTTTTTTTCAGCTCGGTTGGGGCGATCGGCTATCGCCCGGAGACCTGACTATCTGCGCAAGTGCGGACGAGCTCAAAAGCAGTGAACATCACTGAGAGAATAATATCTTGTGTGCCTTCCTGTCGCCTTTGATACGCTCTCATTGCCACTGTCGTTTCTTTCTCTCTTTGTCTTGTTGGAGCGCAAGGCCACGTATTCGCGCCCGAAGGGATGGATAGTTGGGACTGGCAGGCTCGGACATCCGGTCGTTCGACACTTGTGGAGGAGGCGCGAGCTGCTCATGCTCACATTACACAGATTTTTGATAATCGACTTGGAGTTTGTATTGAGAGGAGCGCAAGTGTTGGGGAATTCACATTTAGTGTTGCGTCGAGTGGGGCTTATTCGGCATTTATGGTTTCTCAATTCGATGAGCCATTGACGAGAAAAAAAAGTACAATAAAACGAGTAAATAATTGCCGAATATGAGGTAGGCAATAAATAGGTTATATAAATTTATTAAAAAATTTATTTACCGAGGGAATAGGAGGAGAAGAGCATGCGGAGAGGTAAATTTTGAAAATGGCTTACAACTCGGTTAATGGCTGATCTTTAAATTACTAGTGAAAAAAAGAGAAAAAAAGCTTGTTCCGGTATGAAAGCACTTTATTCGGATGAATTTCAGCATATAACTGAAATATTTTATCGCAGGATGAGATATAAATTTCGAAGATAAAGTGACTTTTCGCAAATAACTGTTTGTAACTCCGGCATGTTATGGATCCTTGGTTTAAGTGGGAAACGTTTTCAATTCGGCTTTACACCAAATTTTACATTAATGCTTCATATTACCGCCACGCCATTATTAATCTCCTTTAATAATTTTATAAACACCAAATTGTTAAGTCTTTTGGCATTTCGCATCTAATTACGAATGCTTCATTAATATCATATTGTCTTGAGGGAATAACGAAAGCCGATTCATCCAGTCTATTAACTCGGTGCATAATAATCACGTTCTCTTGTAGCAAAAGCACTTTGAATTTCGGCAGTTCACATCTAGTTTTTATTACATAAAGCGATTTTACAGTCGCAGTAGGGCATTACAATTTTCCATTTTCCCAAAGTATTTCTTTCGAATAAAGAAGCGTCTTTTCTCTCCCCCGTCTTTTCTTTCACCATTATGATGACGATGATTACGATAACGATGATCATGACGACGACGACGACGACGACGACGACGACGACGACGACGACGACGACGACGATGATGACGACGACGATGATGATTATTATTATATTCGAAATTTCTATTTTCGTCACAAAAAATAGGTCATTCAGACAAAGTGAAGCTTTTACCTTAAATTTATTCTTAACCCCGCTTTGTAAAATGCACTTGAAAACGAATTTTGCAGAAGAAATAGTTTACGTCCTTTGTTGTTTATAATGTTTTCAAATTCAGGTGTTCGGCCATTATCGGGCTTGTGCTTTGGCTTTGATCCGAGCGAGAGCCTTCTGTTTATCTCCCTCTTTCCCCCCCTTTTCCCTTTTCCCTTTCTTTCTATTATTCTCCTCTCTTTCTTTTCCCTTCATTCTGCCGTTCTTTTTGTTGCCACGCCAGTATTTTGCAAACATCCGCCCAGCGGCGTCGTTTCTTCTAACGCTTTCTTTATTTTTTGCCGACGAGACTATATGCGTGCACCCGCGTAAAACTTTTTTGCTCGCCGCCACTTCGGAGTTGGATCGAAAATAGTTCTAACTTCCCGGCTTGGCTAGGGGATGAAGAGAGCTCAAAGTATCTCAACTGCACTCTCATACGAATACTCACACGCACAGTATTGATCCGCGTTGAATTACACTGTGGTAGTTTATTTTCCCTCTCTGCAGCCTTTTCTTCTTGACTTACCTTTTCCCTTACTATTCCTTCCCTCTCTCTCTCTCTCTCTCTCTCCCTTTCTCCCTAATTTTCCCTCTGTTTCGCCGCTGCCGTTTTTCCCCTCTTTTCTTCGCTCGCTCTGCCTTTGCCCAGTTTATTTACTTTGGCGCTCGTTGCTCAAAGGTCATACGGTGTTATTCTTTCTATATGAAAATAATCAGTGGAAATAAATACTCTATGGGAACAAATAGTGAGCGGAAATCTTATATTATGAGGCGGATTTTAACCGAAGGCATATTTCGCAACAAACGTTTCTTATTTGTCTCCGACATATGTATATATATATATATATATTGGCTTGCTCGCAAAAAATTTAATAAAATATATATATATATATATATATTATTTTTTGAATTCTATTTGCCCATAATAAATACGAGTTTTGCCATCTCCAGATATTGCAATATAGTGATTGTAATTTTATTTGGCAATGTCGAGGGTGACATTCATCAGTTAGAATTACCTATTAGCAGTCATTTAGCCATTAGAGTGCATCCGATCTTTTCACTTTATATTAAATATGAAAACTGCAATTGCCGTGAAACTCGTATAATCAACATTAAGTATCGAGCTATGCATTTTTGTAAGTCACTTCTAGTTGTGCGTGACAAGGAAACTTTATCAATCATTAAACTTTGGGATTAAGTTTTACCATCCTCCTTAAGACTTCACGTTTTAAAATAAATAACAAATTGTCGAATTCTATAATTCTTCTAAAACGAATGGAAGCAGATTTATTCTCATGGTTACGCAATGACGCGTATAAGATCTTGGCTAAATTATACGTTTATACGATTCATTGACTCTCGTCCTTTACTTTCTTATACCAATCGCCGGACCCTTTTTAAACTCCCGCCAAATTAACCTATCAATCTCGCTCCCTCCTCCCACCCCTCACTTATGATCCGCCCTCCTTCTTTTTTTACTTGGCGTTACGTGTACGTACATTTGCGTTTTTCTCCGCTTTTCTCCGCTTCCCTCCAGCTCTTATTTTCTTACGCTTATCTATCCGGCTTTTTCTCTGCCCTTTCTCTCCACCACCAATAGCAATGGAGCGCCCAAGATGTTTTACGCATCGCTGGCTTTCCTGCTCGTGCACGAAGAAAATTGCGAGAAGCCACTCGAATCACTGACCGAAATAATGCTTTACTTTTTATCCGTCATCCGCTCCGCATCCGATCTCTTTTTTTTCTCCCTCTCGTTCTTTTCTCCCCGTCCACTCCCACCCCCTCCCTCCCCTCCTTCATTTCATTCTCTCTCATATAGAAAGAGGGAAATTACAAACATATCTCCATCACTCTGCCCACGCGCACACGCACACGCACACGCGCGCCACTGGCTACACCCACACCTTAACACACCTCTCGCTAAAAATTTATATTTTTTTAAGGAATGCCATTTTTTTCACCACTCTCCTTAATATTAGGCAGCACAGTTGACATGGAGTGCCTACTGTCATTAGCGCTTGCACGTTAACCTTTCTTCCTTCATTGATTTTATGAGATGCACGGGCGTACGTTCAGCAGTCTGCAATCAGGCGCCATGCATTTTCCTAATTAGGGAATTGATGGTAAATTCTTAATTCTGCTATTTCTTCTCGCTTCTGCAATTTGTGCTATTACTCATAGATGGAGCTGGAGTCGGCATTATTTACTCGATTACTTATGGTACACAAGACCACTACGTAATACAAATTACAATCTTAGTAAGTTGCTGCTTGAGCCGACTTTAATACATTTATCGAATGTAGAAAAAATTTAGATATAAATATATATATCCTACTTTATTGAGTGGTCGTTAATTCCAATTTTTTAGGAATAGAAAATCCCCGCTTACGATAAACTTTTTCAGACTAAATGTTGTAATATATATATTGATTATTTTATTGAAACAATAATCGTATTCGGCCACATCCTCCTCCAATCCCTTTCATCGCTAAATACGAGCGAATGGTAATATGTCCTTTGTATTTATTTCAATCTAAAAGCCAATAGCCCCGACAATAAGTTATTTAATAGGTTACTCCATACAATACACGCCGTACCACGCGATTTATTCATATTATATTCGTTTGGCTAATATAGTATAAAAGTCTGTATATATTTCAAGCATAAATATGTAAAAGAAAGGTATATGGCGGTTGTGTCGGAATCAATGACTAATGTAGTCATTAATTGCATGGCTCTATTGGCTTAATGATTCATTTCAGTTGATTTAGCGTGGAAATTTTACTATCCGCTTAATCGATAAACAAGACATTCATCCATAAGCTATTATCTCTACAACTGAGCAAGAAAATTTATAGATTGTACATGCGACACTGCCCCCATCAAATTTCTTATTAATTGAAGCCTTTTATTATTAGCATTGGAAAAGATGTTAATTATAAAAAAGTGTCTGATGATACACACACACGTGAACATTTTCATGGAAGCCAATAACAAATACTAGAAAATTCAGTCCTGTCAATATAATTTTCTTAAAATACAGTAGTGCGTATTCTCAATTGCATACTCAATTATCTCGATCTAAAGATACACATTTCAGTTTAATAAAAAGATTCGTAAAATTAATTGCATTTGCTATAGTTGGAATAAGCTGACAGACGTTATGAATAATGTCCGGGCTTTATTTTTGACGACTTGAAAACACTTTATAAATTATCGGACATGTCATAAAGAAAGAGAAGGCAGCACAGGAGACTTGGCTATTATATTACAAACATACGGTGCAGGCAATCACTTGATGTACATTGATAAGTGAAATGAAGATACATGCTTACAAATTTTCATGAAATTCTCTTGTAATTCTTGTGGCAAACTTGTATCCCACATTATGATGTTACGAAATGAAAAAAAAATTGATGTGATATTTATAATTGAACGTCAGGCTTTGTTTCCGTGAAAATAATTAGCGTTTTCTTGATCAATTATGTCCAACAATGAACGAGCTCGTGAGTCTTCCATTGAATATAAGCTAACGCTTATATTTATATTGAAAATTATCATTTCCAATTTAGACATCCAGATAGTTTAAACTTCTTTATTTAGTTGTAATTCAAATTTAACGCTGTAAAAGGCAACGAAACCCTCAACTCGCCATTTAACGAATCATTCTTCTCACATTTGCACAAAGAAACCTAGTTAATATGAAATCTATATTAATGTCATTTATACTTATTATTCGAACGAATGTTGTTGAAGTTAATAATTGTATTTCAGAATTTACCGACATTATCATAATAATCGATGCATATTAACATTTTTTTTCCTCCCCCTTTTTTCCCCCTATTAAATTAAACACAATCAAATTTGGAAAAGTTACAAAGTAAAAGAATGTAACAAAGTTTTTATCTTTACGTGGCTTTACAAATGAAAAAAACGGCCGAGCGTGCGTATTTTTGTAATTTCAAATTAAAATAACTGCAGTGTAATTATACTTGGATAATATTTAAAATTGAGACGTAATGTAGAGAAAGAGCGAGGGCCGAGGAGAAATTTTTTATGTACATTAATTATCGCATTGGTGTAGTGACTAATTTTCTCAACTTATAAAAAAAGTCTTACACGGACTCTACGCCACTCCGATACAAACATCTGATATTCTCCATTTTAGACGTTAAAATATATGGTTTCATACGCATTCAGCCATTGCATTCTACTGGGGACAAAGATGCTGTCTTATTGATTAAATTATTTTTTCGCGAGTCCAAGGTAGCGAGTGGGAGTATAGAATAGAAGGAAAACGTCTAGAAGTCTGGACTCAAGTGGACTCGAGTAATTTCCTGTAATTTTCTCTAGCGCTCCGTTTCCTTGCGATTCATCTACTTCTTCTTTAAATGGTAATTCGTGACGCCCACTTACCTTTAAGCAAATTACGATATACTTTTGCTCTTGCGTTCTCATGCTTCCGATTTGAGTTACTGAGTCACCTTTCACAGTTACGGAAAAACGCGTCAATACAGGCCAACGTATGTGACTATATATATATATAGAATCGGGGATATTGTGTTGTATCGTTACCTCTCTCTTTAATGGCTGTATAAACAAGTGAGCGGGGGTCATGGCGGTGTATAAAAGTAGGTGACATTTTACTTTTAAGAATTCAGCTTTGAAATCAAAGGGAGAAATTAAGTAATTTGGATCAATTGCCTTTTTGCATCGCGCAAAAAAGGAAAAAAAAAAGGATGAAAAAAAAGAAGGCTATAGAGTAAAAGTTCGTATCTGATTGTGGAGAGGCTTGTACGGTGTTAATTTTTATCGCGTAACTCACGAAACTTGTACATAAGGTAGAAAGCATTTTTTTTTTAAATTTTTTCTTAAGCTCGTATCTTTATTTGCGAAATCAGAAAAAATTCATACGTATAAAATTAGGTATTTACATTCTTATATTTACATACATTAAAATAATTTTTTCTCGATCCTTCTGTTTACCATTATGTAAATGAATTACAATTTTATATATCTACGTGGCAAGCTGCTTTATATTATTTTTCGAACTTGTCCGTCATACAAATGCTTGGATTTAGGTTTAGATATTATATGGAGTATTATGGAATATTTATATTCCTTATTTGCAGTTATTATATACAGCATTTTAAAGCTATGGCCAACTTATTCAGATATATTTAACCCAAAGACATATTAATTTTCATTTATAAAACAATTATTAGATTATAATAAACTATTGGATATAGAGTGTCAAAATTTATTAAATAATATTTTTAGCTTATTATACCGATATTATGTTTACACACACACACACACACACACACACACACACACATCGTAATTAATTATTATGTAATTAATAGAATGTGAAAATATAATGTGAAAATTAATTAATATGTAATTTATAACGTAAACAAATAATTAAAGGATAAAATCTGAATTTTTATGTAACATTTATAGTTAAAAAATGTAGATAAAAGTAATATGTAGATCTCAAGACACAGTATATCAGTGGAATTTCACTTAAATAAGTCGGTAAGAAGGAGAAAGAAAGAAGCTTGAATTATTTAATGCCCAGAAAAAATAGTGCCTGATTCATTTTGGAAGAGTTCTTCATTCGGATAACTATGTACGCGGGAGTGCTGCTTCATCTTTTAAAAGGCAATTTACCCATACTGTTGTATCAATTTTATTTATGCGCGGAATATGATGCGAATAGAAAACTGGTATAAGGAAAGCTGAATTTAAATGTCTATTCGTTAATTACAGACATTGTTCGGGGAAAAGGGGAAATGGAGAAATTAAGAGGGCGAGGGAGGGAACGGGAGAGAGAGAGAGAGAGAGAATCTAGCTTTTGAACGTAACCGAGTCAGGTTAATTCTTCCTCACTCTCGGGGACTAGGGAATGAAACCGGAAATGTATTATTTGCCGAAACCTCCCAACGACACACCTCCCCATCCAATAAATTAGGAAGAGCGCTTGCGGCCATTGCAGACGCGTCCGAGGCTTCTGTGTGTGAGTGTCATCGGCGTGCTTTAGCGTCGTTGCGGGATTAGCTTTTGGGATCTGCCGTCAAAGCGCTCGCTATGTTCTTCGGTTATATTCCTGATTCATTTCATGGCTCGAACCTATTTGCATTTTATTTGAATTTGCGTAGAGAGTTTGGCTTCCTTATGCCTTTAGAAGCGCGCTGCAATTTTCATTTCTTTGTCCTTGGAATCTCAAAAGTTGAAAATTGTATACTCCTGCCTGCGACGTCACATGAATTGCGAATCATATTTTTCATTGATAATATTATTGTCCGAGGGAGGCTAAGGATTCTAAAAGAAACAAGAGCATTAGCTCTTGTTAGCTTGTATTGTATGGCTCCTAATAATAATTTTCTTCGCTTAATTTAAGACGACGAGTACAAACAGGCCATAAATTTAAATCGATATATTAATTTTCAAAGCTGGAATGAGATTTCGCTCGACGCAAATTTATAACTGTTTGAAGTAGGCGCGGAGAATGTCTTTTAAACAGTCGGCCGCGAGAAAATTCGAGGGAATAAAGATAAAGAAGTTTATGTTGTTTATTGTGAATATTCTTCTTTATTGTGATATCGAGACATTGTGCAAGAAATAGCTTTTCACAGTTGATTTAGATATTAATAATAATTAGACAATAACGACGTGACCCACAATAATAATAATAATAATAATAGTTATAAGCAATAATAAGATAATAAATGATAAATAACAGCGAATGGATTTAGGTGTTTATTACATGCGAAACTATTTCCTCTTCGATTAAGGACTATGAAACATATTTCGGATCGCTGTAGATAGACATAATGGATTTTCTGACCCAATGAAAGATAATGTTAAACCAGCATTTAGGGGTTTCAGAATTTACATAAAAATGCCATAGTTAATATCACCATATAACCATGGCTGGCTGACTTATTTGTACGTGGTGTGGCGATTTTGGGCGCATTGAAATCGTTGAAATCAAGCTAGTTTGTGCCAGTGAAACAAATCCAATCTGCAACGTATTGTGAGTCAATATGCGGGCTATTGTCATAATCGAGATGAATAATACGATTACCGATAATACGCTATCATTTATCAATGACGATAGATACTAATGGCCAATGAAAAAATTTTCAACGAACAATTATTTCGAATATTAAGAATAATCCGTAGCATTAATTATCATTTAAATATTACTCTGGCAATGAGGTGGATTAATAGATTGTCATTTTAATACATATTTGCGCTCCTGTATTGATCACGTGTTGATGTGTCCTTCATTAATTCACATTTATATTCCCATATAAGCTTTCCCTTTACGACGAATTTTTTTCCCTTTTTTTCCCTACTATTTTTACTGTAATATGAGGGGGCTTCTTTTACGGGTAAAAACGTCGAACTTCCCTATTATTTTGAAACAAAATATTTGGCAAATCTACGGGAATGTCGTCGAAAATAGGCATTACCTATAAGAAACTGTATAGTTGCGCATAAAGTTGATAACTCAACGTGGCGTTTAGTAATAATTGCTCAAATACCTTTAGATATAAATGCACATGTAATAGTTGTGAGGCGAGAGAAAAATATAAAAGAATCATCACTAAAGCAATTGTACAGTCCCTCAATAACCCAATTGTAAAACGACTGGCAGGAAATTGTAGGAGATTGGGATATCAAGTTGGTAAGCAGGTTCTGGCAGTTTATCTATTTGACCAATTAGTATTACTTTTTGGTATATGTTTCTTTAGATTTCAATGTGAAATGTCAAAATAAATAAAATTCTTACGATATACGCGTACGGGCATAATAACATCATAATTATACTTGATACATATATGTCAAAAAAAGCTTACAAAATACATAATAAAATATAGTAATAATATTATGTGATTTATATTGTGGAAGAGAATTCACAGTTAGTTTATCGTTATGGATATTCATTAAATTTAGAAAGAAGAGAAATTTATTTCAAATATCATTTAGGCCGACGAGTTTAGAAAATGTAACAAGTCTGTTTATTGTAAAAGCCTTTAAAAATATTTTTTTCCTAATTAAATCAAGTATAATTGCAGTAAAAAT
This sequence comes from Ceratosolen corneri, assembly GCA_030522565.1. Lineage (NCBI taxonomy): Eukaryota > Metazoa > Arthropoda > Insecta > Hymenoptera > Agaonidae > Ceratosolen > Ceratosolen corneri. The sequence goes on along the minus strand of JAPYYT010000793.1, from coordinate 28,241 downwards.
AGGCCGAAAATTTCTCGCGGTAGTATACGATTTTCTTTTAATATTTAAAAAAACAGAAGAAAAAAAATACGATAATTGCATCAATAATCGCAAAGTCTATTGCAAAAGATTTTAATTTTTAATTTTCTTTCTTATTTCGGAAGCTCAATTTATTCCCGTTATTTTCTAGTCAATTTGATTTGTGCGTCAATCTATATGTGCAAACCGCTAGTTGGGCTATTTTCTCCGATAACGTTCGTTTCTCTCAATCTCATTACGGCAAACAATGTGTCATTTCCTCCTATATCTAAACACCGACCGTGGAAGTAAATAAAAGAGTAGGGAGGGAGAGCGAGGGAGACAATATGAAAAATAGAAGGAATGGGAGGAGGTAAGGCAAAGTATTGAGCTAACAGCGAGGGCAAGACGAATTTTAAATTTACTCGAAGAGAAAACGATATCACATCCAGCGCATTTCTGTCAGTGACAGGTAAGTCGGGAGGAGCCTCGTCGCTCCTTCCCTTTCTCGCCTCTGGCGCTGCACTGCGAAACGCAATAAGTGTAATAAGATGGCTCTATGCAGTGTCAAAGTAATATTAAGTTTTGAAGGGCTACGTGGGTTGCGAGAGAGAGAGATGCACGTGACTCGAGATATATCGGTGGCGATGACATTGAGACGTGTAAAGTCGAGACGCTGATGGCACATTCACGGGCGCTCCTAAGCTACAAAGTAATAAATAAAAATAGCTCGGCATTACGCTCCACCCAGCCACCATTTTCAATGCTGTAAATTGTAATGTGGAGAGTGGAATGAGGAAGGAGAGGCTATTTTTCGCAATTGTTAAATGAATGCTGAATTTGTCAGATACTCGTATCTCGGCGAAGGGAATAGGTATGCGCCACTAACACCGCTTAAGGCCTAACGAGTTTTATAGATTATAGGTGTAAGTGAGGCCATGGTATAATAAATTTATCTATAGGGAAGCATTTTATTACTTCAAGTTTACTCAATGAAATCAGATTTGTTTATTATGGTATTTATTGCTCGCAATACCAAGTCACGTAAATAATTGTCATTGTAAAATTAAGACGAAAGACTCGTATGGTAAAAAGGGTAAAAGAATCTTAATTCTTTAATTCGCTATACGCTAAATGTTTATGAAAATTCTTATTACCGAGCTGTTTACTCTCTCATTTCCAGGAAGTTGGTAGAAAAATTATGAATAATTTATGCCATTCCCAAGTCATCAAAGTGAAAATAAATTTTAAGCTTTATTTTAATAAAGTAGTAATGTACACGCACGCATGCGCACGCGAAGAGCTAGTCAATGCAAATTTCGATTAAATTAGAAAAAGGCTCTTTTATTTTTACCTTTATGATAATATATATTTTAATATACATTTTTAAATCGTAAATAACGGGGCAAATATATTCAACGATAAAAATATTTTCATTCGCAAATATATTCCAAGGCTATTTAATATTCGAGAAAATGCATCTAAATAAAGTGCTATATTTAACATATTTATTTTTCACTTATAAATCTACGAAATTCAGATAGATTTTGCTTACAACAGATGGTAAGTCGAGTTGTTGAAGCGAATGCAATATAATGTACCATTGTATTATGCATACATACGAACACACACACACGCCAACCCCGCCCCTCCCTAATACTTATATTTGTACGTACGAATACAAGTATATCGATTCGGTTAATTTGTAAATGCATTCAGCGAATATAGAATGCGTTTCATTCTCGATACCTTCAACATTTTTTATTTAATATTTTCATTTTTGCACAATGAATTATTCTGTAAGATCAAAGTATTTTCAATCTAATTTTAATAATTGGTGTACGTGATGAATTTAAGGAGTGCTGGAAGATTCGTAAGGATTATTAACATTAATAAATTCCGAATTTATAAAGTTTTCGATGAATTCGCTTAATTTAATATAAAATTATTCTCGTTCATTTCGTTAACTTGTACCCGAAATTGTTATTTAAATTTATTTATTAATTTTTTCCCCGCATATAAAGAGTAAAATTTAACGTGAAAATGTTATATACATGCAAATATCGTTGAAAAAGCTCCGCGCCGAAACAAAGGAAATAAATGAATTTATATAAATAATTATTTATCTTATGTTTTATGGAAATAATTCGGACAACAGTATGGATAATCGTATACTATTAGCATAAAAAACATTAAGTGAAACTTTATATATTTCATTGCACTTTCTCTTATTTTCACACATCACTTCAATTTTCCCTGTTTATTTGTCAGTCACGTTCTTGTCTTCAATTTTTATTCTAAAATATAAGCTTACAAAATAATTATGTTCAACTGTCGCACTAACAAATGAATATAATTCAATAACTTCCTTTTGATTTCGTTATTGGTCTTTTCTTCTTCTGTTTTCCTTCTTATTCACCTTCATTAATCTTGTTTTCCTGTAAAGCGTGGACCTCTTTTTTATTATTTGTGTATATACATTGCCAGCCATAAGACTAAAAGCTTAGAAAAGATCAGGCTAGAAAAAAAGCAGACGCATAGAATTTTTCAGGAAAACAAAGTAAAGTTAAATTGAAAAATGATTAAATCTATGCTTGAAAAATGACTTTACGTGACAAATATACTGCCTAATAAATATTCGCAGTTGAAACATAAAAAATTACTAAACTATATTTTGGAAACCACATTTTAAAATAAATTTCTTTTTTCAATTTTATGAAATACGGGAATATATATATACATATATATATATATATATATATATATATATATATATATATATATATATATATATATTATTTATGAAATTCTACGCGTTCTTGAGGAAAATTCAGTGGTATTTTTGTTGTTGTTGAATTTTTATCAAATCACTTGTATAAATATCATAAGGAATGGGATAATAAAGAATATCAAATCAAGTTCATAATATTTAAATTTAATTTCACTTTAAATTTCATTGGCAAACATTTTAAGTGAAAGCCAATTTCAATATATATCGCTAGACTTACTTATAAATTATTTTCATAAATTATTAAACAGAAGAATTTAACAGTATCAATTCGAGCATTGTAACTGGCAACCTTTGGTATTGATTTTTTCTATATTCGAACGAAATTTGATAGATATATAATAATAGAATTATTGTTATAAAATTTTTATTAAAGACTAATTTATATTTTAGGAATAATTCTTAGAAAAGCAGCGATGCCTAGTTAATAATCCGCGGTTTATTGTGGTTTTATTGTAGATATGGAAGAAAAATGAAAAATTAAATTAACGATAAATTCTCATAACACCGTATTTTCTAAAACTATGAAAATATTTTGTTACCCTCGGGCAATTATAATCATCTAAATAGATAAAAATAAATCTACATATGAAATAGGATTCTGCTACGAATGGTTCACTGCTCGAAAATTATTTTCCAATTATTACGTTTTAATAATTCAATAAATAAATTTAATTACTTTATTTTTAATCCTTTCGTAGATTAATCTCTGATAGGAATTCATGCGAAATATACAAAGAATAGTTTCATTTTGGCCTGATAGTAATAAATTAGTAATAAATTAATGAAAAATTCAGCAATCTTCTTCTGAGTGCTGTAATATATCAATAATGATATATTAATATATTAATAATATCGATCTTTCATATATCACGTGACATCAGGAATAATCGCATAAAATTTTCGTTTTTCGTAATTTGTAATATTTTGAGATAAATAGTTGCTAAAAATTTTCATTTAAATATATTTCATATATTGTTGGTCAAGTGAAATTAAATGGTAATATACAATAAGCACTTTACATAAATTTATTTTCATGCGCTATTTGGAACAGCATATAACAAAATAATTATTTTATCGAAAACAAATTTTAAATAAATTCTCACTTACTTTTTAACTTTTCATCTTTAGAATTATTAAAAATACTACATGTTTATATAATCATTCCATTTCTTTCTAAATGCAATTTCTTTCAAGTATTATCAATTTAAAATCTAATTAAAAATGTCATTATAATTGTTATTTCAACCTTAATTTGCCTTTTCACTTCGTGTCATTTATTAAAAAGTACATAAATTGTTCTGTACTTAAAACATAAATAAAAACTGAGGCCGAAACTGATTAAAAGTCGATATTAAATGCTATTTGTACATAATGCAAATGTTAATTTTGTATTTTTGCTGTGCAAACTGTGGAGTGAATAATTTTTTCGTTATTTGCTTGGGAGGATGGCAAGAAGTAGGGAAAAGAAATGTCTTACTTGTCATCTTTCTTGGAAATATTCGTCGGATGCCAGATTGATGTTTACATGTAGCGGTGCTCAAACACACAGCGTTAAATAACTTCTAAAGCTTACCAGACATTTGAATCCACAACCTACGAGAGAAACATCAAAGTGTCCAAGACTCATAATAATAACAATTCACATTTTTTAATATTCTCAATTTATTCTCGATTTTACGAGTACAAATGCAATAATGCGAACACGACGATTGGCTGTTTTTATGAAATATATATTCAGATACACGGAGAAATATAATTTTTATTAATGATCAATGGAGCATGACAAATGTTCAATATTCAACTATCGCTATGCTTTATTTAATTCCATTTTACTTTTCCAACTTTATAACTCTACCTTTTACTTTTCTCAATTTTATATATAATTTTTGAAAAGATAATTCGTTACATTAGATTTAGTTCTCCTAGTTTTCATACCAGTTATTTATTATTTAAAAGGTTCTCGATATTACGTGTACTATGCTCAAACAGTTGCAATAATAAATCATTTAAGTTACAAAACATGTTTGTGGACAATGTCTAATATCCTAAATGAATTACCATCTTTAGTGTTAAAACTTGGAAAACTCGAGTACTTAAGCTTTTAAATGATTGTCAATGAATTAGCCAAAATATAATACAGAATGTTTATAATTTCTATTATCAATGACTATTATCGAATCTAACTGTAAAATTTATAAAATTCGACCTAAAAGTTAACTAATAATAGACCATAATAATTCAGTGATATCAGTTTAATGAAAATAAGTAATTAATGAAGCTCACTGTAACCGCATACTCATAAAGTTCGATATAGCATTATTAGCATAAATATGAGATTTATTCGCATAAACATTGCATGTCTTGATATTGACCCCATAACAAATAAGTTAAATATTTATTCGCTTCAAAATTTATTAGCATTCTAATCATTGCATTTATTTAAAATTTATACTTGAAATGTTTCCTCTGTCCCACTTTCTCGACTTGTCCATGTATTATTCTTGAGTATCTTCTCCTCTCTTTTCTCTTGAACGATGACAGAAGTTAGGAAGAACGCCCCTTGTAGCATCTATCTATCTATCCATCCATATCTCTCTCTCTCTCTCTCTCTCTCTCTCTCTCTATATATATATATATATATATATATATATATATATATATTATATATATGTGTAGAGGATCCAGTTTTGTTTGTACGACTACTACATTATCCATTTATTCGCGGAAAATTAGCTACTCGACGATGCAGCGTAAATGGACTATTCTTCGATAAAATTTTCCTCTTTCGTATAGTTAATGTCAAATATTAATATTTGCAAAATAGTTAGAGTTTTGGTAAACTTATCATTAATTATTAAATGTGAATTAAAAGTCGTTCTCTTAAATGAATTTTTTATCATTGAATTTTTAAAAATATTCCCAAAGATTTAATGAAAACTGATATTTTTCAGGTACAATAACGATCATTGCGTACATTTTAATTATCCGAGAATGAATTTAGGAAACGTGAAAATAATTTTATCTTTATAGTCATTTTAAGCAGAAAAACTATTTTTCTTATATATTGTCTTAACAATGTACAATTAAGTTATTAGGTAACTTTCTTCTATATAACTTTGCCACAACTTAATAAAAAGAAATGATTCGTGTACAAATGCTTTGAAACTGTAAATTTTTCTCCGCAGCTTTATCGCAGGATAAAAATCATTAAATAGCAGTATATGTAATAGCTGAAAATTAATTTGAAATAATAAAATTTTTGTGAAAAATATTTCGTAACAAAGTATTTAAACATGTTATATTCAGCCATGGGCTTATAGATTTTTATGCTACATAGGATACATAAAGATTTATTTTTATTTATTTTATATATTATTTATTTGTTATTGATTTATACAAAAAGATCAGAACTAAAAAGCTTTATTCAAGATAATTAGTGATACATTATTATCTATTAAATATATTATTGGATACTCTTGAAATTAAAAAGAAAAGAGATTTTCTTTTAAAATTTTAATAAGGTGGAAATTTATTATAAAAGTATTGAACGGAACATATATGATAGAAAAAAGAAATATATATATATATATGCGTGTGTGTGTGTGTGTGTGGCTAGTCCTAGAGGATGCAATGCATATTGATTCGGAATTAGATATTGAAGTGTGAATAAACCTTCACACGTACTTGCGCTCTATTACAATAAACCGTTAATATTTACAAAAGTTTTTATTGTAATGGGTGTAAAAAATCTGTTTTTAAAAGAATTTTCTTTTCATTTATTTAATAATATAATCAAACGATACTTTTAGATTATGAAATCAGTTGAATTACGTTAAAACGGTAAGCAATTAATTTAGAATATACAGTTTAATAGTGTATGTGCGTAAGGCAATTGGTAGTAATTAAGTAGAGTAATAAAATTAATAAAATAGACACAAGGATGAAGAACTTATTCGAATTTTAATTATATTTATAATGATTAAATATTAAACATTAAATTAATTTAATATTGTTGCAAATGTTTTTGTATGTATATTTATTAGTTCATGTACATATTCATAATTTTTGTTTACGTATATTTTTAGAAAAGGCATTTTAGAATCATAGAGCAATGGTCAAATTACTAGAAAGTGTAATAAAATGTAAAAAAAACAAAAAAAAATGTTTCTATATAGAAATTGTAAGCTTATTTCGGTCAAAAATAATTTTCTATTTATTTAATTCAATTTTTCTTATCAAATTATGTTTGAGAAGATTATATTAAATTTTTAATCCCCGGATAAATTTATCTCTTTGAAATGTATATTAACTTCTGATATTATTAGTGAAGGCTAATAATAATTTTTAAACGATTATATAAAATTTAAAAATTTTTTCCCCTAAAATTAATGCTTCGCATTTTTATAAAACAAAAAATATTAATAAACCCACATTCAAATACGATTTGGTATATTATCCTGTCATTCGTAAAATATTTCAATCTACTTAATACAATTTGTCATATTTTTAATAAATGATTTAAATTTTCTATTATAAATATAATAAACGGGACGTTCAATGAAAATATACGTAACTAAATAACTTTAATAAGACAACTTCATAGGTTGTGTTTTGAAAGTAAAAAATATATAGAGATCCTTAAGTCGTTCTTTCATGCTATTTGACTACTTACAACGTGTACTTAAATTTTTCAACATAATATCCAGTTTGCTATATATATATATACATATATATATATATATATATATACAATAAAGGTTGCAATGGTAGAGCTGATTAACAATTTCTTAAGTAGAATTTCCTCATGTATTTTGGGCTTTCCCAGAATAGTAAATAGATTAAAACCGTTTGCTCCGTTTTCTTTGGTAGTTTCTTGCATATAATTAACATCGGCGAAAGAGATTTTAACATCTGTTTGCAAAAAAAAAGAAGAGACTAAGCGGGTCATTCTTTTTGCCAGTAAGACTCTGGAATCGTTGAGATTACAAGCTGTTAACGATGTCTTAAACTTCTCTTTTTCTAATAATAACAATAATAAATACCAACATAGAGAGGAGCTCCCTTTAATGAAGTATTTTTCGTTTATATTATATGATATTGTAACGTGTGTACATTAAATTACTTCACATGTTCTTTGATGTATTGTGATTGATTTATAATAGCAATATTCGAGGTATTAAAATTTTTTAATTTTATTTAACTATTGTTATCTGTTCTTTGTGGAATATTTTTATAACAATTTGAATTTAATTATTAAACTTGTGAGCATAATTCTGTCCATATATCAAAAGTACGTTATTTGAAGTTTTATATTAAAAAAAAAAAAAACAAAAAAATTGTTAATTATCTTAATAAATAATATTCCAGGATAAAAAATATATATATGCAATAGAATTTTAATACTTTGCATCTATAGGCTTTCTTATCTCTTATTATAATTTTATAATAACTTTTTTGCACAATGAAATATATGAAATTTTTGTGTACATAAAAAGAATTATTTGAATATTTTAACATTACACTTAACATTTTTTGATGTACGTACGTTTTATTATAGTACTAACACGAAACAGAATTAATTATAAAATAAATTACAAAGATATAATATCTGTTATAATTAATTTTCCGCATTTATTAATAATATTAGCGCCAGTAATTGCGAACGAATTTCAAAATTTAATATTATTGTTGCTACATATTCACCATTTTTCCCTCAGATAAAATGCATAAGCTCAGAAATGTTAAGTAAATGTACTGCAATTACCAGAATAATATCATAAAAATGAGAACTCTCTTTCTTTTAATATTATTATTTCTCCAAACATATATATATACTGTTATTGTATTTTAAAAAAAATAATCTCAGACACAAAGTACCTTTTAAATGAAACATTTTTCTCCTATAGATGAAAGCAAATTTAAAATTATTAAAAATTTAATTAAGATTATCAAAGAGGGATTAATTTAAAAGAAAACATTACGAGCACCGACTGAACAATAATTATAAATTAACTTCTATTTCAATATTCTTTTCCCTCTTCGTTCACTCTCATAACAATCGATTATTTATTTGTTTAATTACGGCATTGTTACGTAGTAACTATTTAAAAACGTGGACTTTTTATAAATTTTCGTAAAAATGAGTTACTCGACGTAATAAAGTAGAAACTTCTGTCCACCATTTTCACCTGAAAATATAACTCGGACTTTTTTCATTTCTCTTAATGGCGATGGGCTCATTACCAAGCAGTGCATCGCCACATATTCAGAAAAACACATATTTTCCCAGAGACAATACTTTTTTTTATACATACATACATATACATATATACATATATATATATTTGTAATATATACACGCATATGTAAACAGGATGTAAAAAAATTTGCGAAGAAAGAGTATCTTTTTCAAGAAATTATCAAGAATAAAATTTAATTCGTTTAATTATATTAATGCACAATAAATAAAACATTAAATTATAAAACTTTAAATTGGATTTTATTTTAAGGATATAAAGTGTGCTATCTCCAATAAGATTTTTCCAAGTTTTTACTTTAATTTTTCTTATTATTTATTTTATTATCATCATCATTATTACTATTATCATTATTATTATTATTATTATTATTATTATTATTATTATTGTAGTGTCGTTGAAATTTAGGAGAATCATTAAAAATTGTCTATTGCCATCGAAGGTATTTAGTCGGTACATTTAATAATATTTTTGTCCAAATTACGTTACGAGGAGGCACAGCAAGACACTACTTTACCTTTATTAACTAGAAAAACAAGTACTGCGACGTACAAGTCCTAATCGTTATATAAGATAATTTCGTCGCTTCGAAACAAAGATTTCATCGGCCAAGTGTATCATTGTTCCGAGCGAGAATATCCAGCCTTTCGCGTTTCATACCTGCAAATTACAAATGACCCTGAACGATTATTTGATAAGAGACGTGGACAAATACTTTATAAGAGCCACGATAAGATCCACACCAACAATATTATTCCTCACCGTGCCTCAATTATAATCAAGTTCAGCGGCTTTATTCTCCATGGGCTCACCACATAGCCGCGTAATCCCGACTACTGTTTTTGCATACTAATAATCACGTATGCCTTGGGTCCGCTCATTTGCCAAGCGAAATGAAAATCCCTGTAATAAGCAGAAATCTGATCTTCCCACGGGTCCGGAGTGAAAGCGAGGCCCCGCACATATAAGTTCACGTGTGTTCAATCGACACTGCCTCCGCCATATCCTCTGTCTATTCAAGGTGGCTCATTGTTTTCCATAGGATTGACTCGTCATAGAATGGCGTAGGTAGGATGTAGGATTCCCAAGTCCTTAAAGGTCGTTTGCAATCAACTCGAATGGGCAGGCAGACCCCGTGCTTTGGCTATTTATTTTCTATGGGGGGGGGGGCGTATGAGGGAGCGCTTGACGATAAGGAAATATGCGATATTAGTGCTATAAAAGGTTGGGAAGCGATGGGACTGAAAGGTGTAGGAAAAATAATTTGACTCTCAATTTCGCATTCGTATATAGCTTACCACCTCATTTACATATCCGTTTGATTGAGGAACGGCATTCTAGACATTTTTTCTCCTCAAGAGCTTTCATAGAAATGCTTTTAATGCATAATTTAAGGTGTGCAATGGCATTATTTAACGAGCAGCTTTCGATAGAAATTTTTAATGCATAATTTACATTTTATGAAATCAGCAGGTTGAATTGAATTCTATATTTTCTCTTTGAAAGATTTGTTGTTGTATATTATTGCTCCGTGAAAAGTGCTTAAATAATGCTGGGGATACGATTTTTAAATTCGATGATAAATAGTCATGACTTATATCTTCTAGATAGAGACACCAAGTTAATATATTTAATTTTGGCCGTAGAGATATAAAAGATACGACTGCCATTTGCTTATAAATTTAAAAGCTTTAAGGTGAAATGTGACGCAACTCGACAATAGAACAATAGAACCAACAAATTTCATAATTTTTTAAGTGCATAAAATTCTAAAATCACAGTATCTCACCACACAAGAATGCTTATTATAATATATTAATGTGATTACTCAGTAGGAAAATGAATTTAGATTCTCTTTTTATCTCGTTTCGGAAAACATACTCTATGCATTACTACCACTGGCTCTGCATTTGTCGAGAATTTCTTGATAAATTCATTGAAATACACAGCACAATTAGATTACTTAAGACAAGATATAAATTTCAATCGTGACACATATTTTTCTTTATTATCTTCATTTCGCCAATAATTTTGTTACATAATTTGTATTCATTCGGTGATAATTGAGCAGAATCTTAATAAATTAGGTATGGCAAATTATTATGAATTATTGTTTCTCCAATGTACAATGAATTCTCTCTTTATTTAATTTTGTGGATTGTCAAAAGTTTATTTATCTTCACCAATTTTCTGATCTTTCAGTGATACGAAGAATCTATTCATTTAATATACGAATGAAATTTATTGATTGGATAGAAAAATTTTGAAATATTTCGCACGACAAGCTAGAAATTACATATCAATTAGACAATATACTTACATTGCATTAGCAGAGGGGCACGGACAGTTTCATATTTCGAAATAAAGTTGCCGCAGTTGTAAGTGTCTTACCAACTAGCGCTACATACAGTGATAATAACGGATTTTCTTTAAATTGTTCCAACGCATACTCCACAATCTTTGCCTTTTCTCGAATTTTCCATTCTATGCATATATACTTTTCCCTTCTTATCTCACTAGAGAGCGAAGCGCATGGACAGGACTATAAAACAGGAAAAAGGTAAAGATTGAGAGAGGGAGGGAGCGAGGCAGATGGATGGAATGGAAGACGAAAGAAAAAACGAAAGTAGAGGTGGGAGGATGAGGAGGACAGGGAAGGAAGGTCGTTGGTTGAAGCGATTTGTTCGAGGATTCGAAAGGCAAAGACTAACGTAAGGAGGTACCGCGCCGCACTGTCTGACTTTAGAGATTTTTATTGAAGTTCGTCGAACACTGGGAAGGAAAAAATAAAGAAAATAAAGGAACGAGGAGGTTCGTGCAAAGCTAGACAGAGAGGGAATGTGGAGGTTGAAAAGTTGCAAGACGAGATGGGGTGAGGAAGTGGAGGGTTAAGTGTGAATGGCGGTCATCGAATTTTGCGAGGTGCACAAAGTCTCACCTTTTTCTCTCTTTTTTCATATTTTTAGACCAACACGACCGTGTGTAACATTAGTGTGTGTGTAGCCTATATAGCATTAGGGAGATGTATAAATAAGAACAAAATTTATTTCTTACGTCGAGAATTGTCTACAAATATTGATTTGCTGAAAAATCAATGTAAATATATATATATATATATATATATATATATATATATATATTTATATATATGTCTTGTATTGATAATGCACTATTATATTGTGCGTGTAAATGTCGTAAGGTAAGTAAAGTGTGGTAATGGTTACTTTGCAAAATTGTCAACTCATCGGGGAAGTAGCATGTGAATTAATATATTTCAAGTTTATATATTTTATCTTCATAGATTCTTAACTATAAATGTATTTTATTTTATAATATAGCTTTTACATCAATTCTATTAAGAAATACAACAGAAAAGAAGTCGGACAACTAACGGTCACTGGGGCAATCAAGTGTTTGTTTTCTATGACATGGATTTTAAGTATACAGTGTAGTATTGCGTAGATCATGCTTAATTAAACATGTACCACATATATATGTGTGTAATTATATTATGAAAATATACATTGGGTGAGCGATTCTATATAAAAATATTCAATACCCTTTTTTATATAACCGTGGTAAATGTCGAGCAACTCTAAAGATAAGAGATTTTTTTTTTTTTTTTTTGATACATTTTCTTTCTTAGGGTAAGTATAAGAGATAGCGTTGAGTTGAAAAGGTTTGCAACTTGCTGAGATGAGCCACATGAGAAGCTCGCAAATCTTCCAGCAAATATTCTAATAACTTTAATGTAACTTATGAAATTGATTGCCAATATTTGCTGCCGTTGAAGGTACCGAACGATTGTGGGTAATACGGAAATACGCGATTTCAGCCTTCAAAAACGACAAATGTTTTCGAACAAGACTTAACATTAACTACGAATTCGCGCGAGTAACGAATGCTCGGCTGCTCGACCAATTAATTAAACGTTGCCGAAATTCTGCCTTAACGCTCTTATCCACTTTGGGAATGAAGGTGGAAGGGCGAAGAAATGTGCCATTCTCATGTAACACTCGCTGCAATGTCTCTTGGAGTGCGCGACAGCGATCCGTGCTGACTTTTCGAAGGCTGCTCAGCAATGACGAGGGCACAGAAGCCTTTTGGGATTCATATTACTGGTAACAGGTAGTGCTTAATCTTTAATACGAGAATGAGCAGTGGAATAGCGGTGAGAATGTCCCTCCTCTTTACTGCCGTCTACATACGTATATCTATCTATCTATCTATGTATCTATGTATATGTTGCTAGCTCAGCAGCATTACTAAAATCCGGGCGAAATAAGATTAGAGCGCGAGATAGGCCGCAAGTCACGATTCAGCAATGTAAAAATAAATCCCGATTTAGTGTGGGGGCCGGAGGCCGGGTTGGTGGGGCTCGGAGCTAAGAAGGGTTGGGGAGGAGGGGAGGAGGAGGGAGCGCCACCTGGAGGACTTCCGGTCGCCGCGGGACCGCTAGGATCGATCGATCGAGGGCAGCTCTAGTAGCCTTGGAAGCCGCCGGGGCCGGGCCCGGGCCCAATCGGGCGTGGAGGATCGAAGCGGGGCGTCCCCTCGTAGGAGACCTGGGCCGTGAAGCCGTGCTTCCAGTCGGCAGTGTAGCGGACGATCTGGGTGCGACCGTCCGGGAGCTGGACCCGGTACATGCCGCGGGTCACGTCCCCGTCGCTTATGGCGTTGTGGGAGTAGTCGTTGCCGAACGAGTCCTCCTTCACTGCATAATTGAAGTCGAAGGGCATGCCGGGCTCGTGCACGTGACCGTCCTCGTGCTGCTGAAACAAGCGAGTGCCGGTGTGAGTGGTTGCTTAGCGAGAGAGAGTGTGGGAGACCGCTGGCCAATCACTCCAATCGCTGGAGTTTACATTGCATTTTGCCTGACTACAGATCGATTTGTGCATTTTGTAATATCGTGGTCTTGGGATGTAATGTCTTGGACGAGATCCTGGCGCGATGACAGTTCGTATGTGCGTTACGTCCTCTCTCATTACGCCGGGTTGACAATGCTCTTATAACGCCTTCGCCAGCCTTTGTGCGCTGATATTATTCGGACGAGGAGAATAAATGCAAATTGACATGTAGATACGGTGGGGGTTTGTTATATCAAATGTAATTTGGTTGGCGGAGTTATTGAAAGTCACTTATAAAATGGATTGAAAGTTAATAATGTTCGGGGTGATGTGGAAGGTGTGCGTGCCGATCTCGGCGCGTCAGTTTGGCGTGTCAAAATACTTTTCCCAGCCATTGGAAATTATCCGAACCGAGTATTATCTAATTTGAGGTAAAGTTTTATAATGACACGTCGCCTATTGTGCAAGCAGTTAAATCCAAGTTAAACCCAAGCAGTCACTGCATTCAATATCGTGATAAATCTCGTGCTAAATATTCATATCCCCGACATATCCGTCCGCTTTTTTCCCTGACGAATTTCGATAATAAATTGACATTTAATTCTCAGCGATTTCATGCCGGTCGCGGTGCGCTGCACACCAACACTACGAGAATCAATGGGGGGGACACGGGGGCGACAGATGTTCCCTCGAAATTACATTCCTCGCGAATCTCTGCGAAGCTCGCATTTCCCAGTATAACAAAGTATTAGTAGACACTCTTGTGCATTTGATTCGCAAGGGATCTGCGAGGACACGCGTGCGTCACGTTTTTCCCAAAAGCGAAGAGTGTACAAATCGCTCAAAGCCCGTTCAATTTACCCATTGCGCGCGTGCCTCGCTATTTCTCTCGGCGTTTATTTGCGCTTCTCCCCCCCCCTCTCTTTCTCCCCCGTTCTCTCGTTTGCTTTACATCTTAGCGTTTATTTATTTTCTACACCCATCAATAAAGACAATCACAAGGCTCGCCACTGTTTTCTCCTTTTTCCGCGGACGCTTTTAACGTAACGACGGCTTTGTACACCTGTGCTACGGATTATTTCATTTCTTCCATCCCAGCTCTTATATCTCTTTCTTCGTCATTAATGCACACACACACTTCACAAAATTACCGACTCTATCCCCGCCTCGCCTCCCTAAATCCTCCCTAAATTATCGACTCGAATAAGTGAAACGAGGCTGGACTTTTGACTGTAACAATATTTATGCCTAAATCTAATCTATTACATATGTTTAAATTTTATGCAAAAGATTTTGTAAAAAATATTTCACATTTGCGAGAAATAAATTTGCCTATTATTAAATAATAATTTCAAGTAGCACGAGATTGGCAGAAGATATACATCAAGAGAATGCGAAGAGAATTTCTACTTTATATTTCATCAGATTTGATATTATACACAAATATTATTATATGAAGAGTTTCGATGGGAATAAAATGTCATATAATTCATTTATAATGCCAGCTTATTTCATTTAAAAGTTATTCGATATTTTATCATTTGCTTTATGTATTTGAACTACTTTCTATATATCAGTACTAGTCTTTTTTCTTCTTTTTTCATCACTTTTCCTTTTAATTCGGATATTTGAAAGCTTTCAATCAACTACAAATTTAGACAAATTAACGAATTGATTAAAAATTATTTCATCACTTAAAGTCAGTTGATGTTATTTGAATAAAATTATAATTTTCTTTCTCATGCCAATATTTAACTTCACATCGTCACATTGCATTTATTTCATTAAATTTTATCGACTCTTCTTACCGTGTGCAGTGATATATATATATATATATATATATATGTGTGTGTGTGTATCATAGGAATTGGTTGTTAAGAATTAGCTGTTGCGATTAATTATATTTGTTAAGAATTGAAAAGGAAGTCTGTCAATTCTGATTTAGTGATAAAGGCTTAATGAGGGATAATGAAGAAATGCACTAACTGTATTAATTGTTTAAAATGTTAAGAATTAAAAATCTACGTAGAGTTAATGAGGGAGCTCTGGATTGTCATAATGTTGGGTTTCGCCGTTAGGTCTCACACTACCGTCTCCGGCATATCTTAGGGCAAATTGCGAGATTCGATCTTATTATTATCAAACGAAATGATGAAGCGTTAGATGGCGAGAGAAGTGAGGTGGAGCTGATCAGAGAGAAAAGCGGCCTTGTCGCGCAAAAATATCTGTGGCACATAAGACATGCACCAGCCACTGACCACGCAAAGGGTGGCAAAATTTGCGATCGCTTGGCACGCGAGTTTGTCAAGTAAATAATAGTTAGTGGCCGCTTATGCATGTGTGTTTGTGTGTGTGTGCGCGCGCGCGTCCGTGTTCGTTTCGACTCACTTTTAGCCGCAGTCATGAACGGGCTTGTAAATCTTGTGAAATTAGGAGTGTCGGCTTGACTCGCGCGAGGATGATGGAAGCTTCTTGTATCGACAGGTTAATTGAGGGAACACTCGGCGACATTCATTTATAAAGGAAGAGAAATATAGAAGGTTGCATTAGCAAGGTTTTAATATTTATGGCTGTTTGCCTACCAACGCGCGCGAGCGCACGTATATGCGCCCGCGTTGGCACCTTACGTAGGTGTATGGTGGTGCGCGTGCGCGCGTGCGTGCAGCCGATCGAATCGCATTACAATGCATCCACGGCGATGCTTGTCACTTATGTATTTTTCCTGGCCTTCCCCTCTCGATAAACTCAAGATGTTTATCGTGCAAGTACGCGATGGGCTTTTGCAATGATAGGTCGCACATTTGCACACGTACGTGTGTGGGTGCAGGAAATTGTTGGGTGAAGGTTGATTGGGGTGTCACGGGATTTTGCTTAAGTATACGTGGCAAGTAGTACACCTATTATGCTCGTAATGAAGAATACCATTGTTTTCTCCTTCTCTGCGATTAATTAAAAATAATAACGTCCTTTAACTTTTTCATATTTTAGTAATAATTTCGAATAAATGAAAGGGCCACTCTACGATCGAATGGAAGTGTGGCAAATATGCTTGCGGTAGCAGCAATTAATTGTAAGAAGCATCAAATTTCCAAACTAAATAATTCCAAACAATAAGCACTTTTCTAATAATCATTAGCACTTGCAACGTAATCTAACGTAGCGATTCTTTAATTTTTTCTTTTCAACAATTTCCATAACCAATTAAAAACGAAAAGGCTCTGAAATTTTCTAAACTGTTTCGATATATATATATATATATATATATATATATATATATATGAATTTTTAGGTTGTACAGGCATTACAAATTCTTCTGAAAATATACTACAATATTGATTTACGAGACTATCTATTCTTACGACCACTTATTTTTACGATTATAATATGTAATTAATATATTTTTCCTCCAAATATTTAATTGACATTTAAGCAGAGTAGCCTTTATCTTTCTGACATTTATCTCGTAAGACTTCAACCTCCTCTCTCTCTCTCTTTTCTCACCGCTCTGACAATGCGTTACAAGCGTTGCCGTCACTTGTATGGGCACTCGAGTATTGCTCGATCAGAGGGCTATAAATATGGCCGGACATGGATTAAGCGGGCAGATTCTCCCAGATATAACTGCAACAGAAGACAACGTTCTCACGTAGCATTCTCCCTGGCATGCGCGTGTAAAAGGAGATTGTAAATAGTAATTATTGTGGTATGCAGGCAGGCCGGCGAATTCAGTGGCGTCCACGCGTCGGCACCGATACTCTAATTACACTGGCGATCCACACAATAATCGGGCTTTCTCAATGCAGTACACTTACTCTGTGGTGATCCACACACGGCCGCGTGCATGTAGCGACTACACCGGCAATCCACGCGACAAGTAAACATTATTGCAGTGTCCACACACACACACACTAGGAGACACGAGGAGCGCATTTAACGATTATTCAACCTCGTGGCTTGTAACTATTCATACTTATTGCAGCTATTCTACTTACTATTCACCTATATTATTCAGAGCGGCCCTATATTATTGTTAATAAAGCCGTTTGAAACAAATAAACAAGGAATAAAGAGTAGATAATTATAACATTCGCACTATCCCCTGGACTTTCGCGACCCTCTGCCTTTTCCACTCTAAAGCTTCGGGGAGTTCGCATTCGGCTTATAATGCCTGATCATATTTAGTATTTTAATTAATGCAGTACTTGGGTAAACAAAATTAGCGGCGATGTAAAATTACGGCAATATATACCGTCGGATGATTAATCGTATGTGAAACGATTATTTTAAAACAAGTGTACATTGAGACTTTCAAGGAGTTTATTCGTAATTATGCGCGCATTTATCTTTAAGCGCGTATTATTTGCCTACTTTACATTTTAACGAAATTACGTGTATAAAAACACATTGCCCCGAATAAATCACTCGAGAGACTGAAAGGCCTTGGGAGATTTTATTTAAAAAGTATAAGATGGAAATATATTAAAAAATTATGCGTATCCGAATTACGTGGAACAACTACATTTGCCGAGAAATTCCAGTTGTATTGGCAATATATGTGTGTATTCAGTGAGGCAGTTATTATTACTCCGACATGTATGTGTATCAGTTTTAATAAAATTCACGTGTAATGCGTGCAGTTGAAAGTACAGTTTTATTGACAATAAGAATGCTTTATGATTGATTTGTCCTATTAGGTTTATGCCATAAATTTCAAAACATAATAATTTGTTTCTTAAAAGCACGATTATATCTACGTGAAATATAACTTTCGCGTGTAATTTTAATAGTACGTCGCGAAAGCAGAATTATTTCAAGAGCTCAATTATCGTTAAATGTGTAATTTTTTATTTTGTCTAGATACTTTTTTCCTTTATCAGTAAGATATTCAATTCTAAGATAAAGTAGGCTTGGTTTCTAATGACTGAAATCTTAAATCTTCGACGTGAATTAATATATTTTGATGCTATAAAGGTAAGGTTTCTTTGCGCATGAGAAAACTATTTCCCTATTTAAATCACTGATCCATTGTCTAGTGAGTCAGTTCAAAGAATTAAACACTCAATGAGTGAGCATTTCACGGATTCTCAGCTAGCAATATATACATCCTTCCTAATTATTTCCTTTGGATTTTAAAAGTCCAAATAAATTTGCGGATTTGTTGCCCCCTGAAAGAGCAAGGTGTTGCTGCAAAGTACTGAAAAAAATTGCTCAATTAGCGGTAAAGAAGTTTTCACGCTAAAATAATGAAAATGCCAATCTGTCGCTTCGGCTGCACGATATGGAGCGCACCTCCTAATCTCCGATCGATAAATCGCGAACAAATTACGATATTAATCTTACCACTGTTGCGGCTCGGCTGCGAAGCAGAGGCAATCGAAGCACCTAAGGAACATCGCCGCACGCCGACTCTTGCGCAAGCGAACGTACACTTTATGAATTATGCACTCGACATGTCGCAACCGTGAAAAAAAACGGCCAGCGACGATCGTACAATTGGCTCTTTGTGCGGGGCAGTCGGAGCGAGTCTTCCCATCTTTTAGCGCGTTCTGTCGGAAGCGATCGATCAGAATTAAGAAGTCTTCTTGACTTCATAGCGGAGAAATACAGCCGCGCCGGCCACGAAGTAATTGTTATTAATTACCGCGATTACGTATGCGCACATCGAATGAAGCGGAGAGGTAAGATCGATGGGTCACGGGGGCCTGCTACGCCTTGTGGAGCGGATCATCGCCGCGGTCATCCTCTAGATCCTCCGCTGCTCCTCGGCCGATAATAAATCAGAGATTCGCGCACGAGGAGGATCGGCCACGAGGAGGCGGGAGTCGGAGCAGCGGCACCGAGAGGCACCAGCGGCCCCAACAACGAGCCGCGGTAGCTCACAGTGCATTATGGCTGGTGAACGCGGACAGCTAAATTATTTCCTATCGGGGCCAGCCTCACTCTTGCGGCCTCACTCTCTCCTTCGACTCTTTTGCTCCGCGGGAATGACGGACGGGGGCCTCTCTTTCTCTTTGCGAGCACCTCCTCCTCTCCGACAGCTTCTTTATGCGTTCGCCTCGCCGTCTCTATACGTTCGTGACTCTAATTATCCGAAGTTTATTCGAGCGAGAATGATTGCAATTTTGCACTGCATCGCTGTAAAAAGTTACTAGATAAGGACTTTGGACGACTCAAATTGTCATACATTTCTCTCCCTCTCTCTCTGTCCTTGTCTCGTCGTACCCGTCTACCGCTGTTATTTCACTTTATTCTTGTAATATGCCTCTTAATTTTCGGTGTACACAAACGCATTCGCAAATCTTCACACACACACACACCCCCACCCATCCACCATATTTATGCGTATTTTTGTACTCGCCTTTAATAACTAATGAACTAGACTCTTAGTAAATGTACATAAAAGATATTGACATCTTGAGAATATTATTTCCTGTGTTTATTCCTAAGAATAAATATCCAATAGAGTAATAATGAATGAGCACTAATTTTAACAGTTAATTTCGTGTTTATATTAGCATTTGTATATGCCCATTTGATGTGCATTTATCAATGAATATTTATCAATTTTTTGTTTAAAGTTAGGCTCGCTAAATAAAGACAGTGCGAGCGATTGTGAATTTGAGGGTCGATAACGGAATCGTGAATATTTCAAATCAATGAGTTGCATTTCACTCGAATGAATCTTGAATAATGTAAGGTTTTGCATAAAAAATGTCTAATTGAGAATTAAATCCAGTCGATTAAAGGCGAGTCTGCGAGCAAATATTTGAATCCGAAGTATGGAAATAACCGCAATAGTAGTAGCCTCCAAATATATAACATGCACGCGGACCTTTGATATTTAACGACTGAATTGCACCATTTTCCTTAATATTGCATTGTAACAATGTGAAACTGATGTCCATTCTGCCGTGCTTCTAATTAATTAAATACGGGCGGGTCTCGTCTTTTCGGATTATTTAACGCGCCTCTCTCTATCCCCATTAGAATTTTAATAAAGCAAAGTGAGCCCAAGTTTCGCCGTTTTAATTACATCAAGGACGAGGAGATGTAACAGAATTGAGAGTCGAAGCTCCAAATGAATCGCACTCGGTCAGTTATATTTTTCACGGCACGCGCTGCTTCGAGTCGCGCCGCTTACAACCACAAGTCAGGCTCATTCGCACACTTATTAAGCGAAATGCCTGTATGGGTTGATGCAGGAAGGCTGCAGTTATGGTAGATAGCGCAGGCCTAATTCAATTATCATTACCAATACGTAAAATATTAAATACGACGGGGACATTGTGCTGCACTGCTGTGTAACTTTCAGGGGCTAAGAAGGTTTTTTTTTTTTTACTACGCCTAGGAATTTAATTAGTTCGTTGCCTCTTATCTCCCTATTTGTCATACGACGCGTAGGGTTGGAATTCCGTAGGAATTGCACAATTTACTGATAAAATTACCTTCCCTTAAGTAAAAGAGAAGTGAAAAAAGAAGAAACGCTCGTTGGTTGCCATAGCTTGGACAAACCAATAATTCATTCGAGTCCTTTTCTGGTCGCGAAAGTACAAATTTGTTGACGATATGAATCAGAATTTGCATCCTAGAACATTGTTGAGTGCAGCGTAAAGAAGCATCGCTCGAAATTAAAAGTTTTCATGAAAACTTGGTTATCCGTAAGCAGGACAGAGGAGCGGCCGAAGCACCGAATCTGAAAATAACTACAAAGTAATTATCGTAATCTGATGTAAGCGAGCCAATTGACTTACAAATTACTCAAACTTATCAATTAAAGCAGTTAAAGTCCCAATCAGCCGCTAAAGCACACAAATTCGAAAATATCAGCTTTAAGACGGCAAACAGGAAACACGAGAATAATAAAATAGAGGATACGAAGGAAGAGGTGGCAATACTTTTAAAAGGTTTATAACGGTTCCTCCTCCTCCTCCTCCTCCTCATCCTCCTCGTGCACATCCTCGAGCCACCTGCAGCTCGGCCTATCTACCAAAGGCGAGAATCTCGACATGCGCTCGAGATATGGGGGAAGGGGTGGGGAGGGGGCGGCCTCCAGCTGTATATGTGCCGGGCGGTTGTTTGTGTGGGCGCGCGTCGTTACGTGCTCGTGCGGAGCCAATATCGCGTGACTCTTAAAAAGCTCGACTGGAAAAGACGAGCGTGTGTGTCCGTTTAGGCGCGAGAGTGAGGTGCAGCGGCATAATGCTGCAAGAAAAAATATGGGCGTAAGGCCATTGTTGGGGCCGGTGTTGGTTCCCGGGGTCGTTTGTATTGCAGCGGAGGGCGAGGAGATACGAGCTGACCGGACAGGCTCTACGAGGGAGAGAGAGAGAGAGCTATTTAAATATGAATGAGAAAGAAGTGTAACACTTGCATAACCACTTGTACCTAGCGAGTGCCGCAGCGCGGTTATGGTAATACAAGTGACGGGGTATTTGAACGAATTCCCCGTGGGATGGCCGAGCAAGGGCTCCATTGACGAATTTCCTGTCCCCGTTCTGGCATTCTTTACTTGCTTTCAACCAATCTTGCCAAGATTATTATGCTCGGCTGGATGCACGAGCCTTTTCCCTATGAGAATTGAGAAGATTTGAGCCCCAAGCATGTGGGCATTGGAAAAAGCACGTCGATAATCTTTACGGTCGGAAGCTGGAATTCGGCTCTTCAGTTCTTCATCCCATACACTTTTAATATGTAAATAATATTTCTGACATCGTGGACTGTTGGCTAAAATGCAACGGTGGTGATGGATTTTCGTAATTACACGACTGAACTAATTTATCGAAAAATTATATAATGTTTTCGACAAACAAATAATGAGATTAAAAAGCATTCTAAGCATATGTTTACCATTCCAAATACACTCGCCTTTACATGCAATAATTAAGTATTTAACTGCAAACGAAGATCCTGTCAACTGATAACTCGTCCTGACAACTTGGAAATTTTAGTTTAGTCTACGACTAAAGTTTCACTAATAATTGCATTATCACCTTTACTAAGTAAAAATGTTCACGTGTGATTGCGTATAGAGCTGTAAATTTCCATCTTCAGTTGTTTTAATGTAAATCGAATTATTTTGAAAGTGGTGACTAGTCATAAATCAAATACAATCCACATGTAATGCTCAGCGGCGAACCAATACTTCACGTCGAACAATTACGCGATAATGAATATAGATTGCACGTAAAATTGACCAAAGTTAATTAATTTATTTTAAATACTGCAGCTCTCTATGGATACAAGCAACGTCGACGATATTTCTGAACGATCTATTTAATCATTGCTACGGTATTTTAAATATATGCTTAATGATATTGTAGTGAGTATAACGATATGCATTAGGTACAATAACACTTGAATGAGGTAACCATCAAAGGTAAAATAATTTAAAAATTATTTATTACACAATATCAGAGTATGAATATTACTGTGGACTGTATCTTATATATTTCGAAACAATGAGCAACAATTTTCCAGTTGCAATGAAATGAATTCGCGCTGCCAAATTAATATGAATAATTGAAAACAATAGTTTGTATAAACAACATATTCGCATTCGAAGTAGTGATTTCTTTAAACCTGTAATCCATTCCATCGCTACCTCTTCGTGAACTCCATTAGACTCTAATGCAATATTCCCTGAACGGGAGAATATTAAGATTTACTTGTAAAAGAATGCCAAGGTTGAAGTACTAACCGAGTGACCAGGCGAGCTAGGCGATCCTGAATAATCCGGAATTTGTGGCGTGGATTTCCCAGGATAAGATGGTGGCGGCGTATAGGGAGGCCTGGTTGGTCCTGGGAGCGGACTCGGGGAGGGAAATCCTGGCCCCGCTGGTTTGCTGTAGTCGTAGCCCTTGGTGGGCTCGGGTGGCAGGTAGGTGTTTCGTCGGGTACCTGGTGGAAGGTCAGCCAAGGCATCTCGGGTCGTCGTTGAGACTGCCGTGAGGCAAAGCAGGGCAAGCTACACGCGACAAAAGGTTTATTAGGCTTGGTGACATTGATGAGGATAAAAATGGCTTATTAATTATCCCCGCTCGTTATGAGGTTGGCTGGCCAATGAACTGCGCCTCATATTCAAGATATTTAATTTTCAACATTGTATTTCAAGAATATCGATCAAGTTCAATACGCGACTTTATGCCCCGACAAGTGTAATATATCGAGCTTGAATTTGGATTTCGAATTATTTATAATTTTGCATTCAAATTATTGAAAAAATTAAAAATTCCGACTTATCATGCTTACATTTACAACCTATTATTACTTTTATTGTTATTAAAGATAAAATATTTTTTAAATGACAAGAAGAAAATTGTATAGTCAATTGTATGAAATGATTGCAAAAAAATTACACTTTGAAAAATCTAAATTCTTGAAAATTCAATTTAATTATGCTATATATATATATATATATATAGACATTTAATACTCAATATAATATACTCAAATATAATAAGTCATTGCTTATACATACATTAACATAGATGACATTAAAGCAATAACTATGAGATATGAAAATGAAAAATAAAACAAACAAACAATACTGATTACAAGAACCTTTTAATAATCATGTTAAATGAATTATTTTATATTCTCAAGACAGTTTTAGTTATTTTTTAAACATAGAAATGTAGTAACGAAACGAATTAGAATGTGATAGATAAAGAGGACATAAAGATCCATATTAATTTATAGTATTAATTATTAATAGTAATAATTACTGTCAAAATTCACGATAAAAATAACAGAATTTACGAAGAATATTTTTCAAGGATTTTATTTTAATATATAAAAAATAATTATACGATACTTTGAATTAAATAATGTCGTATTAGTATTGGAGTTATTGATGTTGAAGCATTAAAGGACGATTGTAGTTAAATTTATACAATAGAAATTAAAGTTTTAAAAATATTTTTAGTCAGTCATTCGGCCATTCGAACGCTAAATAAGCTTCTAGATCATAAAATTCTTTCAAAATCATAAGGCCATTTATTTTGCATATTTTTCTTTTACGATGCAACAAATAATATTATCAAATTGCATTATTAATCAATAGTTTCACGAAGAATGAAATTTTATTGATAATACATATTTGTTTCATATCACTTTATTTCTGCGTATAAAATTCTTATATATAACCAAGTGCAATAAAGTATTGATAAATTGAAATCGAGCTCAATTCATTATTCATAAAGCATATTTTAAATTAGAACAGCTACTAAACTTCACTTATCTCGGTTTTATAAACCTTTTTTTATTTTGTATTACGAGACTGGTCTGTAAAATTGACCGCACTGTTTTGAATTTTATACGGGCTTTAAAATAGTTGTGCAAATAACATTTGTATGTGCATACGTTTATGCACAAGTGCAATTATGTGGCTGCGCTTACGTACACCGCGCGCGTGTGCGTGTAAATATGTGGAAAGGTAGGTAGCTGAGCGATGATTGTTTCAATTTTTCGTCGAGAATGTCCTACTCCTTCGAGCTTAGATACTAGATGCGGTTAATATTAGAGAAAAAGTAGACCGTGATCGTGAATAAATCAATAAAATGAAAGAAGGAAGGAAGAATAGACTGTGAGAAAATTGCTGTAATTTCGGGAAGCACACGATACGTCGTGGAATATTTCGTGGATATTTGAAATATAATAGAATACGCATAGAGTGAGAAAAATTTCGAATATAAAATTGAAAGTGTGGATATTCCTTGCTGATACACCAATATTATAAATTATTGAGTACTTTTCTTATTGTCAAACATAAACTGTACTGTTGCTATAATAAATAATGCTTCGCATTTTTTACAATTAAAGAACAAATTGATTCCAATGTTGCGTAATCGCATAGCTTTATGAATAAATATTCGTGGAAATTCTAAAATAATTATTTACTGAAAATACTTCGCATTCCAAATATTATATTCTACATAAAATTATATTTTTCATCGAAATACAAAATTTAAAAATTCTAATAATTTATAAGCAAAAAAAGGGATCTAATTGTTGATGTTGAAAATACTAACTGAAATTGTACTATGATATGTGATTATTCGTCCATCGTTCACTAAATTCAAATCATATTTATTGAATTGTATATTTAATATTTTATACGAGAACACTTCAGTATTCTAAAATTCTAGCAACTATCTATCATTCAAACTAATATTCATTCTCAAGGAAAAAAAAAGAAAGAATTACATGCTAATCTATTGTAATTAAAGAAAAATAATATCATTCATGGACATTGATTGCATTTAAAATCAATGATAATTTTAATATTTCAATTTGAGTAATACCTATTGTAAACAATAAGTAAAATTATTCAATCAGATTTTACAAATAATTATAATGACAATTATTATAAATTTTAAAGTTTATTAAATTGTAGGAGATAATTTTCTTTTAATAAATAGTTTAAAAGAATGAGATTGAAGTATAATTATTTGAACTGCGTGAAATCAAATAGTAAAAAAATTTTAAATTTTATAAATAATTCGAATGCATTAGAGGTCAGTTAAAAGATATTTTGTAATAATTCCAATAATCAATTATATTTTATACATAAAGGCGTATAAAAAATTTAAAGCTTTTTAGGAAAAAATGGTAATAAATGTATGAAATAAAAATAAGAAAATTAATTTTTATTTAATATTATAGTCCGTTCTACAAATTATGAGATTATTTTCTTAAGTATTACAGCCGGGTAAATGTAGCGCATGTAACAAAAATTTATACGTTGAAGCAACTTAGATAAAATAGTTTCAAGAAAAAATTAAATTTCCGAGCATAAATAATAATTAATTATTAATTTGAAATTTCATTTGAAAATCAATAAGTGTGATTTTAAGGAAAATTTTGCAAAATTTCACTTTCTTTAATATTTTGTCAAATAAATCTCTAGAGGAGTAATATTATACTTTTATGTTATCTACTATTGTGAATTTCATAATTTTATATATAATCCTACCATTTTTATAATTGTACTTATATTTTAACAATTTTTTTTTCGCAAATAAAGGAATCACTAAATATTCTACTTCATAATGCATATAAACATTATTTCATGTTTTCCTACATTATTGCTTGACCTTCTTCTACTTGTTTAGGATTGAATCCTTTAAGAGCAAATATTCCTAACACGATATTATTTATAATTCACGTATTAAGAAAATTTTTTTATAAAGTTATGTTTCCTAAAGTTTATTTATGTTTGCAAGGAAGAGGTACATATTTTCAAAAATAAACTCTTTAAATATTGATTAGATTTTTTCAACGCTATTTATCATTTCTATTTCCAACAACACTATCCTCCTTAATTATAATACCCAACATAACTAAAGCATCGGCAATAGTAATCAATTTACGGCAATTCCACATTTCAGCCCACCTATCCCTATGTGCATTCAAACTCTACGAAAAGTCAAATGCAAATTAGTCATGACCATCGAGAAACCTCGTGCATTTGAATCGAATACGTTTGCTGTACCACAAACAATAATTATACTCTACATGAGCTCCTCTAGAAGAAACATTATTATGAGGACTGTGCTACATGTAAGAAATATTCCCAAAATATTTTTGAAAGTAACTCTCGTGGGAAATTGTACGATATATTGAAATCATCATATTGGCCGACAATTTTGAATAAAAATGTTTATTTCTTTACGAAGAAGAATATAACTCTTAATTATTTAAGCACGCATTTCAAAAAATAAACGTATTCTTTTAATATGATTAATGTGTAATTAATGTTTTTTTAAATATATTTTTCAAAAAAATTTAGACCTATTGACAAGTAACATGTCCTTAGTAAGCAGAGAACTGAACTTTATATATGTGTATGTGGACATGTAATCTACATTACATCTACATGTAATTTGATGCCAACTATTGTGATGCTAAGATTATAAATGCAGTCTGTTGAGATATAGATTGTTGAAGTGAGATATGCTTGCATGCAGATACTTTTTTCATAGTTAAACTTTTTCACGGGAATAACAGAGATAAGAAAATGATTCAATCTCTTTGGCAAAAGCAAACGGTCGTTTAATTCACTCTTTGCCTGCTCGCGACACTCGAGCCATGTAAAATATTTCTATACATGGCTCACATTATGGTAATGTGCGTGAAGTCAAAGGGCGAACTGCTACCTTTCCTAGCTACGCATACTTTTTTTTTTCTCATTTCTATATCAGCTGGAGCTCACTTGCCACCGAGAAATAATTAAGCAGCTTATTTTAACGCGAGCTAACGAACCCCTTGCTTATGACGCTAGATGGATCAAAGATTTAAATGTCGGTTACGCAAAGGCAGCATTTCATTGCGCTCCCCCACCCCCCCCCC
>JAPYYT010000792.1:0-37938 GCA_030522565.1 Ceratosolen corneri | reverse complement strand
TCTGGCAATCATAAATATAAAAACATTCTAAGTAGAAAAGTAAAGAAACAATATTATTTACGGGACCTCTTTTTAATATTCGATTCTCGAACAGATTTTTATTGTTATGTTAAGTTATGTGAATAATTAAATTTTTTCTCATACGCACCAAAATCTCAATTACTTAATCAATATTGTTTACATAAAATAACATGATTAATATAAGTATTTTTGTATATTCAATTTTATGTTTATTTATTTAATAGAATTAAAAATTAACAATTGTATATTTATTTCATATACTTGGGAGTTAACAATTTTATGTTAAAAATAAATATGCTAAAATTTTTTATTTTAAATATTCATTATTTACTTAATTTCCTTTATATTATTTGTATTTTATATTATATTTGTATTTGTGTATTATATTATATTTTTATTATCATATGTACATAAAATTGATTTTTTTAATTCTTTGTTAATGAAAACTAATAAATATTTGAATTATTTGAATTTTGAAATATTATTTTATTATTTAATTTATATAACTATATTATTTAATATAATATATAATAATATTATTTAATTTATATAACTATTTTTTGTTATTGTTAAAGATCTTCGTATATTATTATACCTGGACGCATGTATTTATTTATCATTTATATAAATCTAGATTCACACATGGAAAATCCGTCATGTACTGATCAATCCAGTGCTTCAAATTGTCACACCATACGAAAGTTGATACCGGTGGACTTCGAACTTAAGGTTGAATAAAAAAATCATTTATAGAAATTAGTTAAATTTTTAAATGTATGCCAATAAATGTAAAAATACTAATTTTATATAGTTAGATGATGACGAAGAGAATAATGAATTTGATGTTGATACTATGTTGGAACGTAGTGATTTAGATGATGAGATAAAAAGTAAAAAATATTGTACTCCTACCAGACGAACAGGTAATGAAAATAAGTATAAAAAATATAATCAATATTTTATTAGGCTAAAAATTACTGTCGACGAAATTCGATTAGACAAATCTAAATATCATTAATTTTTTTGTATTAGACATAATATAATGTTCGAGATTCCATTGAATTCTCGAGTGTATCTGAATAATACGTTATTGTTTGGAAATTTATTAGGAAAATTCAGCATGTTTATCATTGCCAAATGTGTCTCGAAAGTCTTAGTCTTCTAGAATCATCGAGTATCATCTTACGATCACGGTAAGATCGTTTACAAATCTTTGCTTAGGCCTGGAATTACGAATATACTCATTTTTGTAGCCTGTCTTACAGCAAAACAAAGTAAAATCATCATCGCTATAAAGATTCTAGGAACACTAAGAGCGCTGACTACCCCCCCCCCTGTTTTAGTCGAACCATGCAGTCAAAACTTGAGAATAATCTGAGTGATTGATTGGAATCGATAGCTGCCCTGGACCCAGATCAATGTCAGTATTGGACATAGAGCTGAACGCTATTTTGCATTGAAGGCGAGTGCAAGGCTTCCACTACATTTCTCTTTTTGACCTTACATTCGAGCAGAGGAAGGTAAGCTTCAATTTCAATCCGGGTACGTCCTTTAAATAAGAAAGCAAAGGCAGCAAAGGACAAAATGCCTGGCTTCAAACAAATATTCGACAGAAATTGAACAACATTCATCATTCATCGTTTGGGATTCTGTACAACATACGAACCTCTCATCATAATATTTCTTTATTCAGAAAATTTGAAGCTTTAACATTTTTATGATTGTCAAATGTTCGCCGCATACTTTCACGTACCGACGGCTATTAACACCTTTTGTCTCGCGCTACAATTATACGTGTTTTGTTGCCAAACAGAGTAATATCAATTTCTATTAAGATTATAAAACTATCAAGTGCGCTGCTAAATCCACACGATTTTGTCGCTACTGTCCTATAAGAAAACCCGGGTGAAATTCAGGGAAAACCCAGGCAAGACTTAAATCTACTTTATTCCACAGCAGTGACTATCAATGCAACCTTTTAACAGTAAAAGAATCATTCGTTTTTATCACCAGACCCTGCCCAGGGCCCCTTCTTGATCAATTCTTTTTATCAATCAGAAACAAATAGCCTCCACTCTTAATAACCTGAATATCAACAACTTCCCTGAGAGGCTGGCTGTAATCAGTAAAACCAGACTGCACGAGCAACAAAGCAAATTGTCGACAAATTTGATATTCTTAGAGTTTCTTTCTAGTTATTCAAAAGTAGTCTGGATCAGCGTGAGTGGCATCAAAAGTTTGCCAACAAGCAACGTTCAATTTACAACTCACTACCACAGCGCCTACTTCGTCGAAACAACAGGAAAGTAGTTCATTAGTTAATCAATTCATCAGACTAAGATTTTCTTTAGCACGAGATATTAAATTTATAATTAGCACAAGACATTTTAATTACAAATCATTATCAAGATAACATAATTTACTTTCTAGTCAACATAAATACAGTTAAAATTTCATATTATTTTCAATAAACGCAATGACAGTTACATATAATTATCATAGACTTTCTTTCAATACCTGCCGCTATCGCTCCCTTTCCACTATCTGCCTCTTCCCCTTATCATCTTGAGAGAGTTTAGACATCGATTTAATTCCCGAACAATAAGTATGTCTTTATTTTAAATACAGAAAATTATACAAAAGAGAGCATATCCCCTTACGCTACCTATTTCTCCCACTCAACATCTTAAGGAAAATTCACACTCAGGTTATTTTAAAGTTACTTTAGGAATTAAATTTGTTTTAAATCATATCACGTCAACAAATTTTCCATTAACCTAATTAATTATATCTTTCATTAAAGTATGGCAATTTATAAATTTAGTTAGTTAAATTCGCTTTTAAATAAGTTTTATATTATATTTTAAAACTTTATTTTTTTAAAAATTTTCTTTAAAAATTTAAAAAGTTTATTTTTCAACGGAATTTTGTATAAATGTACTTTTCAGATATTAATAAATAATATAAAAATAAAGAATAGCATTAAAATGTGAAATTTGTTATATATATATTTTATAAGTGAAAAACTTAACAGGCTTGTGTAATCACACAGATTCTGCTTTATTTCTAGTTTATATTAACTTAACCAATAGTAAATGTATAGATACGTGGCATATTTGAAATCCATTTTCTGCAAAATCAAAAAGTTTACTTTTGATAGCTGCGAAAACATCGCTTCGGTTATATGTATGAAACAACAGCTTTCGTAGATGTTACTTTTCTCTTTTATACTTGTTTCTTGTTTTATTATTGTTTTTCGTTATACTTGTATTATCACAACCTTTATTCTTAATATTATAATATCTTTTTAATATTAGATTCGAAAATGTTTGTTTAAAGAGATAAATTGGTACTCTGCATTTAAGAATTATTAAATTCTGTAGTCTCGATGGGTATTGTAATAATGAGTCTACACCTTTTATTCATTTCGTAATCATGCAGCTCTGATGATGTCTTCTTTCAAAATTTAGATATTTTTTTATTTTTGTTTATCCGGCATTTATATATTTTAATGTACATCTGAATAGATTCTGTTTGTAATTAAACAATTTTTAATCATTATATTATCAAGGGTCAAAAGCTTAAACTGCAAGACTTGAAGAATTAATTATCCAATTTATATAATTTACTTTGAATAATAAAAGTAAATCGCAGTGCAATGTAAATCCCGCTTTGCGATGTATTTATAGCTATACATCTTTCTTATCACCATTTTTATATTGACTTTTCAGGAACTGACCTGATGCTGAGCTCTCCAAGGTGGTGTGGGTAAAACTGTAAAACAGTGTTTATTGAATTGAGATGGAAAATATAGTAAAATATAATGCGGTCGTTGTCTTGAGTAATATGTTTTTTGTAGTCACAATATTCAGGCGTAAATTGAATACTGCTAAGGTTGGATTGACTCGATTAATTGTTTACTGCGATAATTATTCTAGAATAATAATAGTTGTTGATTGTAGATGAGACTATTGACCCCTACTTTATCAAGTAATTATTGCTTAGAGGGATATAATAATTAACTTTCTTTCGTTAATTCGTTAAATGCCGCGACAGCCATCATCCTCCGGTAATGTGTTAGTCGTTACTTGCATATCTTGCTCATCTTCTTTTACTTTCCTTGGTAAATGAAATCCAGGATATTGTCGGATGAATCGTTCAGTCGTAAATTGAACATTTTGTAGTCGTCCAGTTGAGGAGGAGCGGCGACAGCGGGCTGAGGTTGAAGATAACGTTTAAACTTGGTGAACACCGCAGGCCCATATATTTCTTCAAGTAATTTACAGCGACTAGGCATTAGTGTCGGGTTGCAGCTCCACTGTTATCACCGATCACTGATGTTTTGGAATTATTTTATTGTATGTTAGACTACCTGTATTATTAATTTAGAGAGTGTTTTAGAAAACGTGATCTCTAGGCAAATTCTGAAGCGTAGCGCACTATTAGCTTAGTTTTAATGTTTTCACCCCGCTTCTTGAGTACAGTGCTCATCTTAGAGTTTTTTGAGAGTGGGAAATTTTGTTGATTGTATGGAAACTAATTTTCTCTTTCATTAAAGCCATAGCCAAAAGTGTCAACGGCCTTTCAAAACGGGAGGGCGAAATGCCGGTGTTGAAGCGGTGGAAACGCTTCGGGACGTCGGCCTGCGAGGTTGAGCCGACGTTCTGACAGGGTTTTCAATTTTTCCAATTTGTATCGGTTGATTAAAAAATTGTCACGAAACTTGGCAACTATACCATTATGCCTAGAAGGTCTTGTCCGTTGTTTTTACTAGGCTCGTATTGCAAGACACGCGATGATCATAAGACCATTGACGAAGTTTCGAAGTTCGAGTTAACAGAGTCGTGAAAAAGTTATAAACGAGAAAGAAATAAATACTTAATGTACTTTCTGATGATTTCGTAGGCTCTTGGAACACATCTGGCATTCATATACATTTAGAATATTTAGAAAAACAATGTATAAACAAAGAGGTAGTACCGCCGGTTGAGAAACCAACCGAATCTTCAGCATTGACTTTCATAATAAAAAATATTTTAGTTAAATATTAATACTTGATTCTTTTAAGAAATTTATTGTCTTCATTGACCATGAACAGACTTTATTTGCATAACACGTAATGATTATTAATTCGCGCAATTCTCTTCTTGCTGATGCATTGAGATATTTTTTCAATGAAATTACGATAGTAATAAAATAAAATTACAAAGGCAAATATCACAATAATTTTCTATTTTATTGGAAGCCCTCTTTTTTCTCAGGTCTTCTAGGTTTAAAGTATTGTTTCTGTTCGAGATTCCGTTCGTCATCAGAACTCTTTCAGTGAATATTTTTTTGTTTAGGAACTGTGTATAGTGTCAATGTATTATAATAAACAAAACCGTGTAAATACTGATCTTATTTACATTTTATCAGCCAAATCAAGGACTTTTATATATATATATAAGAACGTTGAGTACTGAATATCTGACCTCCCTTTCTTTTCCCTTCCAGGCTCTCTTCACAAATAGAAATTTCCATATTTAAGAGATAATGAAAAATTACTATCTGCCTTTAGCCCCTTCCCATAGAAAAATGGAAGATATACCTGAAACATAAATATAACAGCACGGAAGATGTGGCAGTTACTTCTGACTATGACTCGAACCATAAAACTAACCAGTACATATCTGGACAGAAGACTACAGTCCGCTCCGCTGAGCCCCCCATCACACAAGTAATAATAGTTACTGTTACATTTAGTATACGCCTAATCTAGTACGAGCCCTGTTACGGAAGCATCATCTCCATTGCCCAAGTATCTCCAAATCGTGTAAATATATCAATCTTTACTATTTACTATTTAACACCCCCTAATAACATAAGCAATTCGTTAACACCGAAATAGTCGTAATTATTTTAATAATATCTCAGCTATCTCTAAACCTCCTTTATTTAACTCAAGGGCATTTACATATAATCGAGTGTATTTGCCTTAAAAGTTATATTGTTGCGACTGCAGTTACGTCTGCAGTTACTGCAGTTATATCTACATCTCAAAAAGCATATAAATAATTGTTGTATAGTCAGAGGTAACTCCTCCCCTCATTCCTCTTTCAACCCTTAAACAAGTGTTAATATAAAATTACTTAATACCTTATCTAATTACTTCTTGATTCATTTCACCTTATATATAATTTGTTTAAACATTTATTCAATAAATTATATTTTATTAACTCCGAAGACTTGTTTATTTGAAATCTATTTCTATCATTCTCTTTCCACTATCTGTGTCTCACCACTCGCAACTTTGAGAGAGTATTAAATTAGAGAATAAATAGAGTGAGGTTAAATCCCGAATAGTTTCCAATTGTGTATAAGAAAAAAGTGGAGGGATGATAACTAAATTTGGAAATCATATTTGTAACATATCTAACCAATTTTGATTATAGTTTTCGGTGTTATTCACCTAAATATTATTATAGTAATTCTTTACTACTTAAATATTTGTAAGCAGATAAATAAATTCAATATTATTCCATAATTTATCGGTTTACATAAAAAATTCTACAATTTTTTTATAATGATATATAAGTATATATATAAATATTTTGATAATAGACTAAGACCGACATTACACATTTTTTTTTGTTAAATTATGTTCAAATTTATTTTACCATATCTTTTATTGGTTCATTTTAGCGTCAAGTTATAGTCAACTCCTGTTTTGTCATAATTTCGATGCACAAAATATATTTTAGAACTTCGTACTTCAGTACATGTTTTTTCATTTTATCATGAAGTTTTGTCATCAAACACTAGTCATATATTTTATATTCTTTGTTGAAAATTTTGCAATATCGAAACTTTCACTAGTGCTTTATTTCTTCTCGCTCTCTTTCTGTTTTGGTTTTAGATCTTTAACAATTCGGTATTGAAATACAATTTGAATTATTGGTTTAAATTATTACTTCGTTAATAAACTTGACCAATAATTATTTTATTTGTCTTATAATTAAAAAGGTTATGTTATTGTGTTTGTGCGTCCGTGTACACGTGCGTACATTTGTTCATGCAGAAATAATTTATTAAAATCGTGTGAGAGAAAAGTGAAAGTTTATTTATAAATTCCATTGATAATTTCTCCATGATATTTCGTAGAAATTGTGTTTATTGATAAAAAGAAAATATTTTCTACTGTTGGAGATTCCGTCAACAATCTCGCGAAGCTTTTCATAGAATCGCGAGCTTCTTCGTAGAATCACGAAGCACTTAACAGAGGAGAGTGAATCTTCTACTCCTCATAATATACACTTTTCCAAGACAATATGTAAACATTAAATTTTAAATCTACAATACCGTTCAACAAGTGGTGAGAAATTTGAAAAATAACTACAAAGGACAATTCAAACTCAAAAACACTTACTCGGAAAGTATAAAAAGCTATAGGCAGCGCACTTGGTGTTTTAGCTCTACTATTGTCATCAATTATTTATTATATGTTATTTATTATTCATTATTTATTGTCAACTTACCATAGTTATTTATAATCTGTTTATGGTCTCTTGACTTCAATAATACTAACAGTCACAAGGTACCTCAGAACAATTAAAACTACCATCGGTGCAGATCCTGCGAAGAATGGAAGGTAATTGACCCACTAGACAAAACCTGCAGTAATTTATATTGAGTTTAATTCATTGACAGCCGACACTGTCTTAGTGACTAACGTAACTTGATTCATCCAATATAAATTACACTTATACTTCCTTAATAAAAAATCATTATGAATCACCATAATATTAAACTTACAACTGAATAATAAGGTAGCACAAACCTTTAATATATATATTTTCTTCTATTTCGCATCATCATGACATACAACGCATCACCACATATTTACTCATCTATAAATATTTAACATTTAACTACATATTATGTAATTATTCAATATTTATTTATCTACTTATTTAATAAATACTTTCAGTGACCACGAAACAAAAACAACTCAGTTAATAAGATCCTTGCTAATCACCTCACATTACACTATCTGCATCTCCTCATTACATCTTGAAGAAAAATTACACTCGGGTTAATTCCCGAACGACTATATTATATAAAAATTTCTAGTTTAGTTATAATCTGGGAATAAAATATTTATTTATTCATAATATATATTTACTGTTTCATTAACTCGTAAAATTTTGTACAATTATAAATAGAGAAAAATGATTCTATGTAATAATTATTATTAGCATATATTATTTTTAAATTCATTAATTTTATATTCTAGCTTACGATGTAGCAACGCAATGTCCTAATAGAAAAGTATCTACTAATAAACATAAAATAAATATTTGTATGACATATTCAAGACTTGAAAAATATAGTAACAAACTTGAAAGTACCTCTTCTCAAAGAACAGCAAATAATTTCAAACAACCGCAAGAGTATGATTCAAAAATTTCTCAGTCCAAAATATTCGCACCAAAAGCAATTAATAATTTTACTACAATAGATTCGAATTCTATAAATATTGCTTCAAATGATAAGGTACATTTATAAATAAAATATAAATTTTAATATTTTAAATTGTTAGAAATTGTATCTATACGTAGTTTATGAATAGTTATTTGAATAATATATTGATTATATCTCATTTTATTTTTTAAATATTCAATGCATAGTAAGTTGTTTAAATATAATTTATACATTATAAATTGAAAACAGTTTTAAAGAATTATTTTTTTTGCAGAATAGATATTCCAGTATAGGAGAAATGTTTCTTGAAAATAAACTTTCATTAACATTGGAAGAAATAGTTCATATCCGCTGTGTTCTTACCAAAGCTGAGTTGGAATCACTTCCTGCTGAAGCTAGTGTAAAAGAAGACGTTGAAAAACGACGAGTATGTTTTTTATGTTTAAAAACTCGATTTGGTTTATTAGGGCCATGGGGCCAACGATGTCGACTTTGCCAAAAAACAGTTTGTGTGAAGTGTTATTCAAAAATGAAAATCCCTACTGACCACTTTGCAAATGTTCCAGTTATATTATTATCTCCAGGATTATCCGTTTCTCCATCTTCTACAGATTCGAATATTGAAATTTCCAAAAATTGGTCAAAAAATACTATTATTGGTTCTGCACCAACTTCACCAGCAACAAAAAGGTAATATAATTTGAATATTTTATCAAAATTTATATAAACAATATTTAATTTAATTTAATGTAACGGTATTAATATAAATTATATTATTAAATGAATCATTATTAATATGTATTGTGTATGCTTAATGAATAATATATGATTTACTGTTTATTTATTAAATAATTTTTAATTATTTAATTATTTATTTTTTACAAATTATTCATATATTACTTCATATCTTTAATATATTTTACTAGAATGATTTATAAGTACTGTTATTAATAAAATTATATTTCTTTTAAGAATAAACATTTGGTTAAAATGTTTTAAAATTTACAAAAACATTTTCATTAATATTTTTATTATCTATATGATTTCAAAATTAGATACGTATATAATTAAATTTTTTTATTTAGATATATATTTTGTTTATACACAGTTTTTATGGCTTATAATTTACAGTTTTTATTTAATATTTTCGTAAATGCCTTTTACATATAATTTAGAAATAAAAATTATTATTTTAAATACTAACAACATTATAGAAAACAAAATATTAATTTATCAATTTTATTTGTTTTAATGATCTTATCCACAATTACTTAGTTACTGCTTAGAATTAACGAAGCTATGTATCGTATTATTATTTGAAAAATAATCTGCTTGTTGAATTTGACTTATAATTGATTACCTTAACGGTTTAAAAGACTGATCAAATTACCAGCAAAAAATTTTAAATTACAGTTTCTGTTTTTTGTTTTTATGAGATTAGTATTAAAACATTGGCTAAATATAACATTATATATATTTCTTTGTTTTAATACACTATTAAAATATATTAACCAACAAATTTTCATAAAAATAATAATGTAAATAAAGTGTAAGTATATTTAATAGTACGATGCTGCAATGAATGCCATAAAAAAAGGAAAAATATAAGGTAAATCGACACGTAGGAATATATAAAGTTGAATCGTATAAAATAAGGTACGCGAAAAAAAAAAATGTAAATTTATTGCACCTTAGAAAATAAAAATATTCTGTAATAGTTAATAAGGAAGATAAAATAATATTCTAATGAAAAACACAAGGAAAAAGTGAATTAACAATAAGAAAGTAAAGCATAACACGTTAATAAGTCAGGTTGTGTTGTATTTTGATAAATACTATGGAGTGATGGAACTGTGTTTTTTCCCTTGTGAAACAATTATATACATCAACACAAACCGACGAACTTGTATCCCAATTTGTGTAGAATAAAATTGTGTTTCATCATTTATTATATATGAAAATACCTCGTGTTTTTTCACTCTGGTTCTGAGTAATCCTGGTTGAATTTTGATTGATTTCGTATTTAAACGAGTCTATGTTAAATCATTGATTAAAACCTTGTAATATGTGTATATTGTAAATGTAATTTGTAATAGAAAAAAGTAAAGTTAGATTAATTTTAATCTTGTATTTATCTATATTCAGCAACAATCATATTTTAACACATGACTTATTTATATTCCTTATATCATTATCAATAAACTCAACTGCTTAATACTTAATCATTAATTAGCACTGTATTTACATATCTAAGCTAGCATTCTCCTTCCATTATCTACGTCTCCCCACTCCAACGGGGAGAATCATATCGGGTTTAAATCCCAAACACACAATAAAAGAATATTCTAGCATTTATATTCGTAATGACGTTTTAGAAGAATTATTTTAAAGAATTTTTTTAAATATATTAATGTTATTATATTTTATAATTATTTGTATTTTAATTTACTTTCTATTTTATTACTTCTAATTTTGTATCGTAATATAACTGTTATATATTATTTAAAAAATTTTTTTGTATTTTCGTTTTACATAGTATATTCAATAAAATTCATTATTAAAATTTAAATTTGCGAATATATTTAAATAAATTAGTGGATTAAATAACTTGCTCAGTGAATATTATTATTACGTATTAAATAATTAAATAATAACGTTTAATGTATTCAAATTTGAGCAACATACGTACTAGTCTCGCAATTGATCTGAATGAGAATATTTAATAATAGTATAATATAATTATATATATCTTAATAATAAATTATTAAAATTAAATTGTATATATGATATGTACATTTCCACAATAATTAACAAAAAAATTCGTATAGATTTGAAAATTAATCGTTAAAAATGTAATTTAAATATTTTTTTTTATTTCTAAAGTAAAAGAAACTTAACTAATTATAACATTAATTTCTGTTAATAAAAATAACTAGATCTTGTATTTAAGTATAAAATAGTTTAATTCATAGACTGATACATTTATAGATGTTAAATTTAAGATTTCAGATAAAAATTCCAAATTAATTAAAGATTATTTAATTTATTTTTTACCACTTTAAACTATTCATTTTTATGACCTCTTTCATTAATATAAATACATTATAAATTTATTTTTTAAATACACATAAAATGCATATAAGTGGGTAATGCGCCTAAAGTCACTAATTTTTTATTGTTTAAATGTGGCCTCTGCTTTATAAAATTATAAACGTTCGTGGAAGATCATAAAAAATTAAAAAGTAAATCATTTCATTATCTTACAGTAGAAAAACAATTATAATTTAAATTGTCATTAATGACAAGAACTGGAAATATCATGCCTGAGGAATTTGTGCACTGAATTTACATCGTATAGAGAATTTCGTCGATGAAATCTTTTGTAACAAACATTGACTCTAATATTGCATTTCGTAGCTCTGTTTCATTGATATAGTAAAAATATTTACATGTGAGCTAGCTTTTATTTAAAATCTAATCAAGAAATAACATTTTGTAATAATACACGAATCATATTAACGAAAAGGTGTATGGACAATTACTTTTTTTTTAAATAAAAGAAACTACTATAATATAATTCAAAACGAGATAAAAGTAAATAATCTTTGTATATAAACTAAATAACCAGCTGGTATCCATAGTTACGAAGGGTGTTTGGGAATGGAAAGGTAAGGTAGAGATAGATAGAAGGAATTAAAAAAGTTATTTTGAGGTTGGTTTTTTAATAAAATTTGTTAGAAGGCTATATAAATTATAAGAGTGTTTATTAACAAAAAATAAAGATAATTTTTAAATAAAAACAGGAAATTCATGAATATATGATATTAAAATCTG
Source organism: Ceratosolen corneri (assembly GCA_030522565.1). Classification (NCBI taxonomy): domain Eukaryota; kingdom Metazoa; phylum Arthropoda; class Insecta; order Hymenoptera; family Agaonidae; genus Ceratosolen; species Ceratosolen corneri. The sequence continues at coordinate 25,623 of JAPYYT010000792.1, read as the reverse complement.
CCTTTGAGTAGATATTAATATAAAATTACAATAATATTAGATTATTTTTGTATTATTTAAGTTATGAAAAATAATATAAGATCTTATTTAATAGCATTAGATGAGATAAATTATAAGTTATTATTATTTTATAATATTTTGAAAAAATATTAAATGTATTTTTATTTATATAAAAAATTTATTACGTTAAAATAATTATGATTTGTACTCCCTGTATGTACAATTTTTAATTTTTAATTTTATTTAATTTAAATTTAATTTTCTTAACTAATAAAATTGAATTAGAATAATAATAACAAATATTTTAAAAATCTCAAATTCTTTAAATGAAATAAAGAAAATGTATAATAGCCGGGAAAATAAAGAAGATTAATTTATTAATATTAATAAATAAAGAAAATAACTAAATGATTTTGTCTTATGTTAATTTATGTAAATGTTAACTATTGGAATATGTTTTCGCAACTACTTATGTATATTATCGAATGTATTTATATTTTGTAAATATATTTAAAGTTTGAATAGTCATATTTTTTATTTTATACAGAATTCCTCGAAAAATATTTGGAAGTTCATCTAAGTTATCTAATATAACAACATTTGGAAATATAGGCAGACTAAATAGAAGTGAACAGCTAGATGCAGAACTTATCCATGGAACATTGATGGTTGTATGTCATGATTGTCGCATGATGCTTATTCAGATAATCAAGAATTCACGTTTAACCCGATCTAATATCAGAAATAATGTCATATCTCGTTTAACTCTTGATATATTGCCTGTATATGTTTAAATAAAGTAATTGAGCCAATAAAGTTTCTATTAGATGTGTTATATTTTTTATATAAATATAATTAATATTAAGTATAGAGTATTTTATAATTCTATTACGTACTAATATTATGATTATAAATATCGTTAATATCACTAGTTCTACTATTTGATAATAATTATTTTTCGCAAGTGTATATTATATTTTAAATAAATTTTTATTTTTATTTATGTATTAGTTATTATTTTGATAGTTAAATCTTTATTTTACTAATAAAATATGTAAATATATTAAATTCAATACCCCAAATTCCTAAATTTTTATTTTAATTTTTATACTAAATGTATGAATTAATCTTTATATAATTGAGATAGTAATTTCTTTATTTATTAAAAAACTTAGAATATATATTTATAGTAACTTAACGTAATGTCATATTACTTGTTTTATATAAATTACTTTTGATTAATTTGATAAATTTGCAATATTAAATTAGGCGATGATTTCATATTCAAAAAATATATAAAATATTTACTATTAATTTATTGTTTTTCTTTCTCAAATAAAAAGTTAGTGTACAAAAAATAACAAAAAAACTTGGCTTCATTTTTTATAAAAATTCAAAAACATATGCGTTAATTTAATATGCAAATTAGATTTAAATTTTTCTTTGAATTATGCTTTGAAATTTTGTTATATTGTATTTCTTAAATTTCCTTCATAACATCCCTCTGTATAAATTTATTTCGTACCCCAATGAATCATTCGATTCTGTGGTGATATTGTTTTCATTTTTAATTGAATTGTATACGTAAGTGTAATTTAATTTATAAATAATAAAAATATACTACAACATTAAACAGTATTCAAATATTTTATTATTTATTTTATAGAATACTTATAAACTACTTGTCTGAGAAGAAAATTATATAATATTGATAATTTATTTTATCATTAATATAAAGAATTATATACAATTAAGCAATCACATAATATATATTCTATTTGAAAAAATATTGGGATTGTAGCTCTCTAGTACTAACATATTAAAGAAATAAAATCAACAATACTATTTCTGTCACTTGATAAAAGCAGTTCTAAGATAGCAGGAAGTTACAATAAAGGGGAGGGATATGTATGAGTATGTATAAAACTGTACACGCCTAATTTAGAATTATTCATATTTAATACGAATTATTTTTAAAATATAATCATTAAATATTTCGTATATGTGAAATTAATTATATATGTGTCATAATATTTTAAAATGTAATTAATTAAGAATTTGAAAAAGTTTTATTATTAAATAACTTCCTTATTTTTAATAAAAATTAACGATTTAAATTAATAATAAATAATAATTAAATAATTTTTATTAATTTATAATTCAATAATGTTGTAGTTATAATATGCTTAGGCCATTTATAAACTTCTGAATCTTATTTGAGGCTCTAGCGCAACGAAGTCGACTAGAATTAACAGTGTGTTTAAGACTACCGAAGCTTCAAGATCAGTATATTGTTTAAGGTTTTAATCTTTGAAATATGTGTTCAATTTAGTTTAAATAAATTTAGATTTCTATACAGTTTTCATTAAAAAAATAATAAAAATTAATTTTCTTATTGAAGAAAATCAACAACATGAATAAATTTGTACTATTTCTTCTTTGTAATATATTGTTAATGAATAGACTTGGTAAGTTAAAAATGATTATTTTATTTACTATTAGACTTATTATTATATTTGTTATCTAAATAGATATATTTATATTTTTTATTGTGGAGCTATTATAGTTAATTAAAATTATGTACTTCAAATATATGATATAAATATTTTAAAAATTCTGAAATTTGATTAGTATTAATGTACTAAAAATATTTGCTTGACTTAATATACATTTATGTATATTATTAATGAAAACTATTTTAATTTTTTAAAAACAATAAAATATTGGATATTGCAATTTTTGTAACCATATACATAATATATAATGTATTATACACAGCTATTAAATATTTTCATTGTTACTATATAAGCAAATTTCTCTACGTTGAATATCGTATTTTAAGGCTAACAAATGGTAAAAATTGATTTTAATAGTTAATTTAAAGCAAATTAAAAGAATTTTTAATATAATACTATAAAAAACTAATCTTTATATTATTTAATTGAACAATATTGTCTAAATTTAAATTATTTTGATCCAGAAAGATATACCAAGTAATACTATAAATTGATAACTCAAGAATTATCCTCTTTAATGTTATGTAATATCATTCTTTTTCGAAATAATTTTTTTATTAAAAAATGATTGAATTAAAGAATAAATTATAATAATAAGTTATAAATTATAAGTAAATAAGTATAGTATTTTAGAAAATCAAATCAACGCATTATACATTTAAAATGACAATTTATTCTATTAAACCACATTATGAATCGTGATGTTTTATAAATAAATATTAGGAATTTTATTATATATATATGTATCATATTCTTCTAGATATCAATATATAAGCAATAATGTAATTCATCTCAACTTGCCTTTATAAAAATGATAATAAATATTTTAATATTATTATTCTGTTGTTCATGCGATTTTATAATGAATAATATATAAAATTAATAAATGTGATATATTAACTTGATACAAAATTTAATCTTTGATAGTAAATATTACTTCTACATGTGATAAAAAGAAAAGTATACAAATTTGATTGAATTTAACTATATCATGCAATTTAAAATATTCATACTTATATGATCCATGAAATATGTATTCATGCGTATATTACAACACATACTTTTTTATTATCATAATTGTAATAATTGTATAAATTATTATACTATTATTCGTTTTCAAAATAAGTAAATAAAATTTTTTTCAGATATTACTTCTATGCTACCTGTACGCTAAAATGCAATTTTAATTTTACTTATTATTGTAAAATACTTTACAAAATTATTTTAAAGTATAGTATATAACCATTGAAAATAAGTTAATACGAGTTTAACTTTTTTTAATTAATTAAATAGCTTGAAAATTTCTAATAACTTAATAATATATTAGATATCTACATTTTTCAGTGCAATTCAACATTTTATTATAGATATAAACATTTATTTCCACCTATTTTTAATAATTTAATTGAAGAATTCGTTTAGTACGATAGCTTTTTTATATTTCACTAATGGTCGCTTTTATATTTTATATAAAATAGCCGGATATATAAAGAACAGTGTTAAAATACAGTACTTATATTTAATGTAATTTACATTTTTCATCAATTCATTATTTGAATAATATGTATTTTTTATTAATATAATGAGAATTTTTAATACATTATTTATATTTACTTGTATATTAATTATTAGTATTATTTTCTTTGCAAATAATGACCTGTTTTATTTATCTTACATATATATATGTCAAAAATTCAGTCTAATGAATATTTATCGAAACATGCTTGAAGTGAATTTGAAATATAATACCTTGTCACTTTTTACCTATTTCTTTGTGAGTCTGTTACTATTTCATCCTGTAAAACTTATAGTGGGATTAACACATTTTCAGAAAGGATTTTGATGAAATAGTAAATAAATAAAATCAATGAATTAAAAATAACGGATAGTTATTTTTTACTACAGAAATAGAACAGTCTTTCCTGATTATTTACTCCAAGGTTAATTGAAAAATGAATAAAGTATAATCTAAGTTGATATTTAATAAAATATAACTTTTTTCATTCTATTTAAAAATTTTGCTTTATAAATTTATATATAAAATTATTAATATAAAATTATTACAAAATGCATTATATAACCAATTAAATAATTTCTAATAATAGTTTTACAACATAAACACATGTTAATATTCTTTATTTATTCAAGTAGAATGTAATGAATTATTATGATATCATGCATTTAATGGATTTTAGTATATTAATTAGTATATTTCTTATTTTCAGTTAACAGTTAAAATGAAATTTTTTGAAAAATTTTGTTATCAAAACACTAAAACATGATAAATCTTTTTATATTTAATTATTGTATTTAATTTAAAAGAAATATACACACATTTTTAAATGTTTGTTGGTAGCTACTTCAGTTCAAGTTATTTTGAAATTAAAATTTTTTACAGTTAATTTTTTTTGACTTGAACTAAAAAATTAAGAAATCGTAAAAAAATAAATATTATATTTCGTTTAAAAATTGAATTGACTTAAACAAACATTTTGAAAATTATAATTTTTTAGATGAAATTAAATTGTTAGAGTAAAATATCATGGAAAATTGTTTATGAAATGGTAAGGATTTACTCAATGAAAATTTCACGTAACCTAATTTTAATTTGTTTTAAAAAGAATTATATAACTGTTTTAAGTGAGTTTGCCATTAATCTAAAACACACGCGTTGTATAATAACATTTTAATCGATATTTTTTGCTTTTTTATATATCGATGATGCTTTAGCATATGTCGTTTTACGAACAATTTTCATAATCAGTATATAACTGGTTAACATGTTATGTACAAAAATTATATATGCTAACTTTAATATTTGCAACAATAGATCAGATAATCAATAATTGAAGCCTGATTTTCTAAATAGATAAATGTGTCGTTTAACTAACTATTACTTTGCAATTGTTTTATTTAATTTTTTAATAAAACTTAATTTCTTTATGAATTTTTTATAAAGCTGCATTATACCTTTTATTTGTAGTATGTTTGTATTTGCTTAAATTAAACTTGCGAATTTTGCTATAAACACTACAAGTTTTTGTTAGTCGAATATTTTTTATATTATAGCTTTGTATTTGATTTCATTTCTGATATTTCATTTCATATTTTAATCACAGTTATTGTTTTATCAAATTGTACACTTTTTTTCACTTTTGTGAAGTGACTAATACGTACTTTTTTTACTGTAAAATTTTAATGACAATATATATATATATTATATTATATCAGTTATATCAATTATAATTATAATTATTGTCTATATATAAAAACTTAATTTTCTTCGTGATTATATTTTAATAAATTAAGACAATTGATACATATTTTTGTTTAAAAACTATTATATGGTATTTATTATATTATCCTGTAGAATTCTATATTAACATTTTAACTTTAAATGACTAATTTAGACTATCATTACGCATGCAACAAAATTTTCACACACATGTATAACTAACCATGTACTTACATGGAAAGATTCATAATCTATTATAAAAGCGAATTTCCTTTGACATATTTATAAGTTACGTAAAAAGATACTTATAAAATGTATTCATTTAATTCAAACAAATGAATATATGAATATTAAGAGAAAATAATTATTTGTTGTAATGAAAAGCATTAACTGTTTATTCTAAAATATTTCTTAATATATTGTTTCTTTTATGTACCGATATAAAATGAAAATCTATTTTTAATTTTTTATATATTAATAGGCTTACCTAGTTGCATCACTAATAAAAAATGTTTTAATGTATTATTTAAAATTATATATTTTGTAAGATATTTATATGAATATTTAGTTAAATAACTACATACTGTAAGGTACATTTATATTTTTAAATTTATTAAATAAAATTCAATATATATTCATGTTTCATAATTAATCTTAATATTTTTCTAGGTATACATGCTCTTCGATGTTACGATTGTAATAGTGTTACAGATAGTAGATGTTTCGATGACAAACCTCCAGATGCTCTAAAGAAAGACTGCTCAGAACTTCGTGATGGCTCAAAATACACAATGTGTAGAAAAATAACCCAAGTTATTGAGTTTAGTGTGAATGGATGTAAGTATAAATTAAATATAATCTACGTTCTAAAGTTATAATATATAATATGAAAGTTTTCTTCAAAATTTGTATGGTTTAAAAGTATGTAAAAAATTGAATTCTTAAGTGTACTATTTGTATATTAAACATTAAAACAAATCAACTTGATTAAAAAATATAAATAAATAATATATTTCATAAACTAATTTAAAATCGATAAAAAGTTTTCAAAAGCTATAATGAAGTAATTAAATATTTATCAAACATTGAGTTAATACTAGATGTTAAGAAAAAACTAGATATCAAAAATATGAGAGATTGAATAAAAATCAATGTATATGTGTGTGCATACTGATATTCATTTAATCTTTCCTATTTTAATATTTATTTATATATATTAATTTTATATTTATATTTTATTTTATAAATATATTTAAATTTTTCTAACCATATTTATATTTGTTTTTATAAATTTATATGAAGTAAAGCAATTCACAGGAAGAGAAAAATGCATACCAGTCCAACAATATATAATATTGAAGTATACAGAAAAGGAAATAGTCAGAATTAATAAATTTACAAGAAAAAATATAAAATAGTGGTAGAAAAATTAGAATCATTAGAGTATCAGAGAGCACTAGGATAGGAGACAAAAATAGGAAGGAAGAATATTAGTAGAGAATAGTGAAAGAGATTATAAGAGCAGGCTCGGAAAAAATAAACAAAAAACAAGATCAATAGAAATAATATAATAAAAAGGAAAACTGATAGTATATGAATAAACGGGAAGATATTTAAGCTTGAAAAAAGAGATATAGTGCTATATTTATAGAAATATTTTATTTCATCTGGTATCAAGTTGTTTTCCGATAATACAATTATAAAATTTTACTCTTACATACCTTTTCAATAATTATAAACTTTGATAAAAGCAACTTTATTATATTTTTGTATCAAACAAATATCTTGGAAATTAGATTGATTTGAATTGTTATGATATTATTAACAATTACAATTTAAATATTATTTAAAATCTCTTTCTAAAATAAATTTAATAATAAACTAGCTTTATAAAATGTTAAAGCAGAAGTTACGCTACACTAATACTACTACTAATAATAATACACTAATTCTTGGAACTCTTAAAAATACATTTAATAAATTTAGAGTTATTCTCTCAAGATATTTTTATAATTTATCTCAATTGACATTTTCAATTTCAACATTATTTGTCAACGATTTCAACGTATTACATTACATTACATTTTAAAATCAAGCTCATTGAAGTAATCAAAATGAAGTTATACAATAAAATTGATATGGAACTAGTTTATAAGTAACGATTAAAACGAGTCATATGTCAAATAATTAAAAATTTCAGAAATTTTTATATATTTATTCATTATATAAAGAAATTTAAATGTAATGAGTTTCAAATACTTTTTTACGATAAGCTTTTATATTTATAATAATCAGTGTTGTATCGCCGATATATTATAAGCTTCTTTCTTTAAAGAAAAATGTTGATTAGAATTTTAAATTGGTTTACATAATTTAAATATAAATAATAGAAAAAGAATAAAGTCTATTTTAAAGTACTTTTATATATTTTTAGTAAAACTACTTTTCGTAAATGTGAAAAAGATTATAAGCTATAAATATAGAAATATAAGAATTAATATGAATGCAAAATTAATAAGATTGTTTTTATTGTCTCAGCTATTTATGTTATATTTTCATTTGCTACTTTTATATTTTTTATATTTTATATATTTTTATATATTAGTTAATATTAATCTTATTAATAATGTAAAATATCCATATAACTTATCGTTTTTATAATTTATAATCATAAACTTGTATTTTTTATAATTTAAATTATATTTTAAATACACAATAATAGAAAAATCTTAATATAAGTGCAATGATTACAGTATAATATTGAGATAATATGAAATAATATAGAGTTCATATTTGTAAGCATTATATTCAGTATAATTTTTTAAAAGTAATCACAAAATAAATATATAATATTAATTAACTATATACTACTATTCAAGTTTTCTATAAATAGCTTCATTAAATCTGACTAATAAATAAAATAAAGCAAGGATACTTTCTATACATTTTACATTTACTATTACATTAATCATTATAAAAAGTACTTAAAAAGTATTTAATTAATTTAATTTAATTTTACCTTGAAAAATAGTTAATAATAAATAATTATAATTAGAATTCTATTGGGAAAAAATTATAAAAACTTTATAGTGTCACACATAAGTCTCGCATTGAAATAATTTTGTTGCACAACATACAGTATTAAAAATGTGGATGAAGATTTCAAGAACAATTGTAAAATAAATTGTAATATTATCTTATAATATAATATAAATAGATTTTGATTCATTATTTAATAAATATTGTAACAAGGCTCGATTAAATGATTATACCAGAATGTTTTATATTGTTGCTTAGTATTAAAAATAGTGGCAGTTGCGTTTCATATTAAGGATTTAAATTAAGTATGTCTATGTCTTCAGTTTCCTCTCTTCTCTGTTGATTCATTTTCTACTAAATTAACATTGACTTATATACAGATATACGTACTATATACTTGGAATGTAATTTTTTCACTATACCTACTAAATTCGATCCTAATAATAAATATTGTAAATAAATTCATTCCATGGCGGAGTATTATTAAGTGAAATTTAGAATTACAATGATTTTTTGTAATGTTCCAAAATAATTTTCAGGTATAAAAATATTAAAATTTTTTCTTATACGTAAAAAAATATTTTATTAAAATATGAAGAAATACGGAATTATAAAGAAATCTTTTAGTAATATAAAGTATAAAATAATAATTTTATTGATTTTTCTATTATTTTTTATTTTCTAGTACCAGCAAATACTCGGGTAATTAGAAGTTGCGGCTGGGATGAATCTAATTATAAAGGCAAATGTTATCAAAGAGGTGGTTTTGGAGGAAGACAAGAAGTTTGCTCTTGTACAAGTGACTTTTGTAATGGTGGATCTAACTACAAATTCTCATTTTCTTTGTATTACATTTGGTTGTTAAATATTATTTTAATATTTGTAACTTTGTAAATCATTATATGACAGCATTATAATAGAAAAATAATGCTTCACTTTTAAAGATTAAAATTTTTCAAATAAATAAATTTACGTTTTTTATTCATTTGATTTTAACATATTTAACACTAAATTTTGTAATGAGAAAATTCATATCAAAGCATTTAAAATGTTTTGATTATATCAAAAAAATTAAATATATAAATATTATTTATATTATATTATTTATAAAAATTAATAAAACTTGCTATAGCTGATTTAATATAATAAATTTAATATACATACCATTGTTTATTGTACAATAATTCTAAGATAAAGCAATAAACAAATTTAAAAAAAAAATTAATCATTCAATTTTATCTAAAAAGTAAAAATCAATTTTATACCTAAATCAAATAACTATTTGAATCTCTACTTTTTAAAAACATATATTACAATTCTTATATATATGTTAATATATTAAGTTTTATAATAGAAGTAAGAAATGTTACTATTCCTTTTTAAGTTATATGTGTTTGTAATTCATTTTAGGACATTTTTCTTTTAAATTAATGACGAATTGTTGATAATTAATATTTAATAAAATTACTAATATGTAAATAAGTTTTAATAGTAAATTTCTGGAAAAAACAAATCAAACGCATTAGATTAATAAATTATTTATTTTCATTATTTTATTCTACTTTTTATATAAATAATGGCTTTTCTGTGTATAATTAATACAAAAATTTTGTTATTTAATTTTTAATTAGTATGAATTTCTTTGCATAAAATATATATATTTCAGAAGATTAATAACAATATTTAATCATTTGTATTCTTTAAAAAAAAATCGACTTAAGGCAATACATTTAAATTTTTGTATGTATATTACAATCAGTAAAATAATTAGTTTACAATTTTCTTTACAATCTTATATCAGATGAGATAATGTTTTAATTATTGTTCTAAAGCGTAATTAAAAGTATACTACAGACAATAATATATACGTAATACAGACAAATATTTTAATATTGATATATACTATATATTTATATTTAATATTATAAGAGTACATATATATAAATAAACATACGCGCGTACATACATACACATATGATATATTTATATTTTTATGTCAATGTACAAAGTAAATTGCTATAGATATATACATTCACTGAAATATAAAATAGTGACATATAACATGCATAAATCACAAATAATAATTACCCTATATTTCTAATTAAAACAGTATATTGACACAAAATGAGTTTAAAATAACGTTCCATCTTATAACTATTTTTATTAATGTTATAATAATCATAATGATAAGAAGAATGTACTAATTATGCACTATTCCTAATAGTTAACATTTTTCTTTCGTTATATAACATTAATACAGTTTACTATCATATCTTTTAAATATTTTAATATGTTCAATTTAAATAAAATCTATACAATTTTAATAAAAATTTCTTTCAGATTGTAATTAATAATACAAATAAATATAGTTATTACATAGAATAATATATACACAAACTAGAATTATATAAAAGAAAAAATTTATCGATATGATCAAAATGCAATGTACCAAAACCAAAGTGGTTCACTCTCCGCTAAATATTGACATTAACATTTACTTCATAATTAAAACTAAATACATATGAATTATCATGTAAAATAAACTGAGAAATATGAAGTATAATTGAATAAATCAACGATAATTTTTTAATTAAAATAAGAGCACTATAAATAAGCACTGTTTGTGAACTGTTCAGATATTCTAACTTTATGTAATATATTTTGCAAGTCTATTATTATTATTATTTAATATTATTTTTATTTATATCTCATCGTAAATAGTAGAAACAATTTTTTTAATTTTACTTAGATATAATTTTATTTATAAATTATAAAAATAAATTTACATTCTAGTACATAATATTTGTAAATTTAATTTAATTCCTTCCTGGTTAAAAACATTATTCAATAAAGATTACAATAATAAATTTTTAAGTTCCATTGTTAATAATATAGAATTATTTATAGTCTTATTGTATTATCAAGAATGTTTGACTTAAACGTCAATGCGTGTAAATGTATTCAAAATTAATACTAAATAAATATATATTCCTGAAATATATAAAATATATCCCTGAATTAAAAATCAATACTATGTTTTAAAATTGGTAAACTTATAATTAATGCTTTCATAAATAATTATCTTGATAATAATAAAATCATTTTTATCTATTATTGAAATTCGTGAAGTTACATAAATTTTTTAATAAAGACAACTGATTAAAAGTGGAAATACAAGTAAAAAATGGTGTTGTATTATTATGTAATGTTATATTATTATAACACTTTTATAATACTAAATTCAACAATAATTATTTCTTATATTATTGAAAACTATAAATATTTTACTTTTCGAAAGCCAATAAGTATATGCTATAACTATTTACTGAAAAACTGTCTAAAATATCAGATACACGAAAAAAAAAGAAATAAAAATTAAATAGTTATAATAAATTACTTAATAATTTAAAAATAATGTAATAAAATACATTGATAATAAATAAATTAATAATAAATATAAAAATTTTCTTATGGGCATACATGATATTTATAAAAGAAAAGTTAATTTAATTACAATTTTCATACTTTAATGGCCAATCAAAATAAAATAAATAAAAACATTGATATTAAATAAGGAGATCTAATTATACATCCATATAAAATAATAAAATTTAAATAATACATTTCATTTTATAATTAATATTATATAAATTATTCAGTATTGAATCAAGGTCATAAATATTAGATATAAATAAAATATAGCGAAATATATTAAAAATATTTGTAAATAAAATTTTATTATGTTTTTTAAATGTATTGATTGTAAATATTGATGAAAGTACATTAAAGTAATTCTAATAATTTAATATTATTCTTATTTATATATATGAATTTAAAATAAATAAACAATATCAATTAATTATATCATTAATAATTTTTTATACAATTAGGTATTTAACAGCTAAATAGATAGATAGAAGATAGTTAGTTTTAGGTGTAGATATGATCAATCGAATAAAAGTAAAATACAAAATATTTACTAATTAATTTATTAAGACTTAATGCAGTTAAAAAGAAATCATCATTCATGTAACAATAGAAATATCAATACAAATAATAAGTATAATGAATTCTGTATTAAAAAAATAATAAAAAAATATATTATATTTATTTATTTTGGTATTTTGAATTTTGGGTTCATAATTTAATATTTATTTTTATGTCATAATCTTTGAAATATATTATATAAGAAAAAAATATAAAATAATTCAGATAAATGTAGATATTATTCATGGTAAGCATTTAAATAAAAATGTAGGGTAAATAATAATTATACTTCAATGAAGTAAATGAAATTTTGATGTACGAAATTAAAAAAAGAGTTTTTTTTATTTATTTTTATTATTAATTTAATAATTGTTTTTGAAAATAATATTTATTTATTATCTAATTATTAAATATATACTTTTAAAATTTTATTTATATTATATTAAACAGAAAATTTATAATAATAGTCTTATTTTATGCACCGTAAATTTGTAAATGGTAATTTAAATAATAAGATCTTCCGCAATTTAAATAATTGCTTGAACAATACAGGTCTGTTTATTGAATAATATCTGTCTTCCCTTGGTTAAATTTTGTATGAGTCAACTAATTTATTAATCATTTATCATGTTGTGAACTTTATAAAGGAATTATAAGGAAATGTAGTAACGTATTATAAAATACAATCAATTCAAAGATATCAAATCAAAGATATTATTCAATAAATAGGTCAGTATTATTTAAATAATTGTTTCAATTGCGAATGTCTCATTATTCAAATTATTATATTAATAAAAATAAATTTTAGAAACATTATATAATTATATAAATAATAAATATGGTAATTTAATTTTGAAATAATAATCATCTAATATTTTTAATGTTTAAAAATTAATTCAAAGATTATAATATACTCAAGTATACTTTAAAAGTATACTCATCATTTTTTATAGATAACATTTTATTTTACATAATAAAACTATTATTCTTTAAGCATAGAATACAAATTTTATAATTAGAAAAAATTGCGTTCTATTTATAATTTACCTTTTAAACTTGAAGGTTAAATAATAAACTGTTGGTTATTGAACCCTCTAGTACTTATATATAATTCTTTTAAATATATAAAATGATTTTTTATACAACAATGAATTGATGCATTTCGCGTTTAAACTAGAAAAAAAGTTAGATCTGATTGCGGTTTCATATTGATAAAAAGATCGATGTAATAGTTTAGGAATCAACCTAAATAATATAGAATAAAGAACTGGTGCTATAATTCTAGTTGATACATTAGGATAGTATTAGCACTTTTTATATCCTAAAAATATTAGTGAGTAATTTCATTGAATTTTCTATACAGTTACTGTACCATTGTATGCATGTTCTTTTTTTATGTATTGAGTATATTTTTAACTTTTTAGTAATTTATTAGTTCTATTGAGAATTTTATTTTTTATTGTTATATTTATTATATTAAGATCCTTAAAATATTAAATTAATGCTAGAAAAATAATTCTAATTATTTTATTATGTAAACAATTTTTTTTAATATTGATTTATTAATAATAGTAATAAATTAAAAAATATGTATTATTTATTAATATAAGATTAATATAAACTAATTTCTGTTTATAGTTATTAATTTTATATAAATTTAATATTAATTTTCCAAAAAGAATACTTCTCTCCACTGGATCACGGTTTTCCTGGAGTTCAATGTATATGAGACAGCAATCAAGGCTCTAGGATCCGTCTATAAAAACCCCAGGAGTATAAAAGGTGGGATCAACTAGCAACATAAGGCGAGTAGCGATCAGTATTTAACATACAAAATTAAAGCGGCGTTCAATTGATTACTGTACGCCGCGGTAAGATTGGTCCATATTACGCATTCGACCGGACGTTGACGGTAATTGATGATATATAACATATTAAACTAGTATTAACATTATTCTAGATATATAATTAATAGTTATTCTACGTTTTAGGGTATACAATGTACGTCTGAATATTACGGTTGCGCGGGAGCAAATCACACATAACACTAAACAAAGAATATAGCTTAATTATTATATTCATCTCCAAGCTTCGTGGTACTCAATTCACGCCTGAGTATTATGATAGTGCCGAATTTACAATTAAACTTATTTTTTACAATTAATTTATAAATAAAGACAGCACTTTTACCATACTTTTACATTTTAGCATATAGTATACAAAGACAGCTTTATATTTTACCATATATTTTCAATAGACAGTTTTGCAGTATTACAAACGATTTCGCCGTCTTCATTTCTTTTAACCCTATGTCTCCTCTTCCACTATCTGCCTCTTCCCTACACCACCTTGGGGAGAGTACATACTCGGGTTAGTTTCCGAACAAGAATACATTGAAAAAATTTCACATAAAATTAAACATGATTATGAATAATTTCAAAACCACTATAAAATAATGTTTGATGTAGAAACATTGTATAAGTAATTTATTGTATGATATAACACAATATACAATATAGTCATATAATATGATTTGCTATATATATTTATTACAATAAAATTAAACGACATAATATTTTAAAATGTTTATATTAAAAGAAAACATATTAGTTATTTTATTATTCAAGAAACTCGATTTATCTACAAAAGCAATTACGCGAAAGTTAAATTTAAGTGATAAATGTTTTTAAATTAATACTGCATTAGAGGATAAATAAAACTGAAAAAGGGCAATATGCAAATTTATACAATTCAAGTTAAAATCTCTAATTATGATTTATTGTTCACTATTTAAACTCAGTCTCAGATGTTGATTTTATATACAAAAAGTTTTTTTTTTTAAAAAATTATATATTTGAATTTGAAAGATTATTAATTGTCTTTATTAAATAAATACGGTTTATACATTGAAACATTTTTAAGTTCATGTTATTCGATGAATAACCATATTATTTTTTTGGAGTTTCATTTTCTATTAGTAATTTATTATCACGTACCACTTTTATTTTAAAATAATCAGCTTCAAATTTTATAGATATAATTTTTATTCTATATACTATTAGAAAGTTACTATTATTAGGAATTTCTTCATCGATTAGATCAATTTCATCGCCAACATTAATCATATTGCTTTTTTTTTCAATATTTTTTCCATTTTTACGAATTTTATTATTATAGAAGGCTAATTCAATTTTTCTGCAAAATAAAAACACTTAATTATATAATTAATTATATTTAAAATAAATCTAACTAGAGATATATATACTTTCTAGATTTTCCAAGTCCAGCTTTCAGAACGAGATCTAGTCTCAAAGAATTCAGTGTAATATCAATTACCTTACCACCTATATGTTCGATATCATTAATTTCCTCATCATTTTCATGTATCTGTTTTGGAACATACAATGTATGAATTAAATATAAATTGCAATTTTTGAGCCTCGCGCTTCATTTCTTAATCCTGGAGAAATTGGGTTCGGATTAGGTCTTATAAATAAAATTTCAGAGATATTTAAGAATAAAAAATATATATTTTAGTTATTCGGTAAACTTATAATTATATAATAAGTTACTTAATGTAAATGATAATTGTTATTATAAATATGCAAAATTTTGAATTTACAGTGTAATATGATTTAACATTCGAATCTTAACAAATGTTATTAATATAATACTGTTTTATCTGTAAGTTATTTTAGTTTTAGAAATATAAAATGCAACTTCGTAATTGCGTGTGTTAAACGTGTTAATTGTAATATGCTTGCAAAGGTTTTGCCAATACGATACATTTCGAATTCAATGCTTGGTGGAAATATCAAAAAAGCACACGATTTTCTGAAAACATTTAAAGAATTTAAAGTTAAAAAAACGCCTTATGGCTCAGTTCTTGGAGTGAAGACTTTTAAAAACGTATTGGAAATAGAAGAAAAGTTAAGACTACTAGATTAAAAGATTTTTTCTGGAAATGGATCTATGCACACACTTTTGAAATATTTGTATCCAATGTTCAAAAACCACTTATTAGTATAATCATATTAACTTCTATACATAAATAAATCTGTGTATATAACATATCTATTCACTACAAGCATTGAGCTATATATCTATTTTGATAATCACCATTTTATTACGCATTTACTGTTAGTTGGTTTAAACACGTGACCTGGTTTCGGAAACTGATTATAAGCATATCGCCGTTGTTATCTATATGAACGTACATAGTTGAAATAGAATTCATTTATTATAATGAACAAATTAGGTCTTTGATGACTTTCTATTTGTTTGCAACGTAATTGCATTCTAACCGACAATGCTATAATAATTACTCACTCAGACATATATTTTTACTAATTTTTGTTTTTACGTATGCATTTCATACCCATTTTATTAAGACTGTATTGATAGTCTACTAGTTTGTAAATACAAATATTTGTATACAAGTAAAACTCATTATAAATGTAGCTATAAATGTTAATTATTACTTAACCTTAGTAAATTATAGTAAAAAATATTACATTATAGGACAATTTTTAGGTAGCAATATTCACAAGGTCCACATCTTGGTAATAATATACATAAGTTTTATGTTAATTAAATTCACTGCATCTACCTCTGTCTAGCGTTCAACTTATAACTGCTTGCTGTAGCAACTACTTCGCAGAAACCTCCAGAAAGTAGTTCATTCATTTATTGAATTCGTCAGTCTACAATTTTCCTCCAAGTATCACGGCATTCAATTTACAATTTAACATCAAGATAGCATAATAATTTTTCAATTCGATATAAATACAACTAAATTTCAATATTATATTCTGCATATTATTATCAAAAAATGCTATTACAGTTACACACAAAATTTCGTACACTTTATGATACCTGCTGCTATCGCCCCCCTTTCACTATCTGCATCGCCCTCTTACTAAGTTGGGGAGAGTTCACAATTGGATTAATTCCTGAACAAATAATATAACTATAGTTACAACTAATACAAGAAAACATTTTCTATATTAGTATAGATTTTATATATTTTTTATATTTAAGTTTGCAACTTAATTTTAAATACATGTAGAAAACTTCTTTTTGAAATTAATGTCATTTAAACTTGAAAAATTTTGACGAATATTGGAATCTAAAAAGTTATTAAATAATATATCAGAATACATACAAATTTTTAGCACATTTTGTTAACAATTTAATTTTAAATATTTTATTTATAAAATTAACAGAAAATTAAATTTATACAGCCTTACACATTTGTAGAATATGAAAAATAAAGGCACTAGATATAAAAAAATGTTAAAAACATATATTTCATATATAATTTTTTAGATTCCAGTTTACCACATATTGAAGAAACATGGAAAAAAGGTTTTAAATGTATCAAAGGATATGCTTTTTATAATAACTATACACAACTATGAATAAATTATTCTTATTTTTGTATAAAATAAATTATAGATTTGATTAAAAATTATATTATTAAACAGCATGCATTTAATTATTAAAAAATTTGAAAAATAATTATGATCTAGCTTGTATATATGTATAATGAGTAATTGTACGATTTAAATATTATAAGCACAGTTTTTATTACATTTAACATTTAAATACTAATTTTTTAGTTAATCATCATTAGTTAACCATCTAATATATTTTTAATTATAAAGTGATTTAGTGATGGTACATGGAACAAGCACTTTGCTTCATTAAACATTCAAAATGATTTCATTCTACAATACATGTATGTGTATATATCATGTATAGATATTTTAAACTAATGCATATGAAGTCGTTTTTCTTTAATAAAAATATAATGCTAATGATAGTTGAATAAAAGATTATTTTCTAATATGTTGATCTATATTAATTAATTCAACTTTATTATATTATTTTGACATATACATAAATGCTTAATATTTCAACTGTTTTAATTTCTCAATATAAAGATGATTATTATCATACATATTATATCTTCATTTTATACATGCTGAGTAGAATACATTAGAATATATTTTATTAGTATCATAATTGCTGTACTTGAAAAATATTCAATCATACAACTGCTTTATTATTAAAAACGAAGTTAATATATCAAATCAGCACTTATATATTAATTCTATATTAATCTCTATTAATTTATTTAGATTTTCATATAAATAAATCAGTATAAATAACATATACAAATAAATTTATATAAATAGATATATATTTAAAATTATAAATAATTATTATTTTTATTATTTGAAACTACATATGTTAGAAATATTTATATCTTTTAGAAAATTTTTATTATGATTCATAGAATATCTTAAAAGCTTTACTTTTATAATCCAGTTTTTCTTGATATTCAATTAAATTTATTGACAATTGACGATTTAAAATTCATTAATTTAAAATATTTTAAAAGTAGTTTTAAAATTTATACATAATACAGTGAACATCTTTTGTTTATAAAAATGTTTCGAACTCCTATCTACGCACTAACATATGTGTCACCACTTATTTATTTATGTATTCAGAACAATAGAATAGCTTATGCAATTGTTATAAAAAAATTAAGTCATTGGTTTTATTTACATAAGGATTTTCTTAATCAACAATTTTTAACATCTTTTATATATGGGACTACACCTATTAGTTTACCTACAGTTATACAAAAATAGTTATACAGATTTTTTAAAGAACCTTCATAAAAAATTCTAAATTTAAAAATTAATTTGAATTTTAAAAAAAACATGGAATAAAAGATATTACTTTAAAAATAAAAAATTTGTTAATACTTAACTATATAAATCAATATCTAATATTAAAAGCTGTTTTTTATACCAAAATCATTATTTCCTTTATTTTTGTTATAACATGTAATAAAATAGCAGGTGTCAAGTTAAACAGAAAAAACTAAGTTCAAAATAATTGAAATCAATAATATTACATTAATTTTTTTTAATAGAAATACTCTGATACAATGTTTCTTCTTAAAAATGTTGGATTTTCATTTAGCTGTAATTAATCATCACTAATAAATTGATTGAGAACTAAAATACTTATATTTAAATGGTTTAACTTTTCAACTGTTTAATACATTTTAAAACATCTTTCTGTACAGATTCTGTATAAATTTAATACACAACTTGATTGATGTTTAACACATTCACATACAAAATTATATTAACTTTATATGTTTTAATTTTAAAATATTCAAATTATTTTACAGTATGAATATTTTAATTATTAACCTGTTTCTAAATTTTAATCATGAATAATTTATAAATAATACTTGTATTTATAAATTATTTTTTAAGTTGCTAAACTTGGAAATTCTTAATTTAGCTGATGAAGTGAACTATTAAACCATATGTATGTTATCAAAAATAAATTTTATTAATAATTTAATAAATATAAGCTGAAAACAACAACAATAAAACAAAAGTTTATATTATATTGTATTAGCATTGTACCTGCTAATTTTTAAAATACAATATACACATTTTTAATATAAACAAAATAATAAGGTTGATTGGTATGAAATCTTAAGAAAATTGTTTAAAAAAGGATAACTAAATAAATGAAGTATTAACTTAAATTTTTTATATAAATAATTTTATACAATCAAAATTTTAATAACAGATAAGCAAATAATTGGATATATTTTTTGCATTTTTTTTATAAAATATTTATATTATTATTAATAATATTTATTAATTAAGTTATTATAAAATTTAAAATTTAATTTTTATATATTGAGGTAATTTGTATTAATAAAATTAAAAGTTTTTACTTAATTTTAAATGGTAAATACTGAACTGAATTTAAACATTTTTTCAAACAAAATTAATTTTAATGTTCATAAAAGTAAATATTTGGTTATGATTTATAAAATATAAATATTTCAAATACTATGTTTTTTGAGGTCTTCTAATAATTTAATTCTATTAACTTCTACATAACCCTACTTTTTTTATAATTTTATCAGAAACTTATAAAAACGTATTCATAGAAACTTACCGGTATAATATTTTTAATATCTTTGTATCCATATCTTTTATATATTTTGAGTAATGAAGAATTATTAATAGTAATATTTTTCAAATATGAAGTACTTAATAAATTCATAGAATAAATTTGTCTAGAATATGATTTCATATATGAATTAATTTGAAATCGTCTCAGTGACAATGCGTATTTATTCATAATTTAAAAAAAATAATCCTTTTTATAAATATTTATACAGGCTAATTACTTTTAGAACAATATATTGATTGAAATACATAACCTTTAACCTGCCTAATAAATTCAAAACTTGTACAAAATAATTCGGTTAATATTTGTAGTAAGAATATACTGCGACCTATAAAATCGCATGCGCAATAGTTCTATGCTATTCAAATTCAAGCAATGTATGCATAAATGCATTTCTATACTTTATATGCATGTATATATGCAGTTAAATGCAAACCGGTTTAAAAACGGGCGCTTTTTTTTATTTCGTTCATAAATACATAGTAGGATTACATATAAAATAAAAACAAAATATATTTAATTTATTATTATTAATTATTAATTATTATTATTTTAATATTAAATTTTTTTTATAATATTCTATCATTTTTATTATTGCCGATACATTTTGAGTACAGAGAATATTTTTATTCCTTTTAATTTTTCTAGATAACATTTTCTGCAGTAATAAAGTGATATCCTGTATATATTTGTATATTCTAGAATGTTGTAGAAGAAAAATCCATAAGCATGATATTGGGCATATTGAAAAATGTACGGTATAAAGGTATGTACATAGGTGTGAACGGATGTGTACCCTCAGAACATGCAAACGATTGTGTAAAAGAAGAATTCCAGGTTATCGTTCCAAATAATATCTTAATTTTATAAATTTTTTATTATTTTACCAAATTCTTTCATGTCCTGTAAAAATATATTGCCTAAAACACATTCTCGCATTTACAAACATATATTAAATTATTGATTTGTATTCAGTAGAATTAAATCATATAAGTAGTTTTAATTTATTGTAATTATAATTTTTTTGTTACGTAACAATGCAAATTTTCTTTATATTTGAGATTCCGTTCTTCATTGGAACTCTCAGTTAATATTTCTCTGTTTAGGAACTCTGTCTAGTGTTAATGTATTATAATAGACAAAACTGTGTAATAGTGATCATATTTACATATCATCGCCTAAATTAAGGACTCATATATTGTTCGGGCGCAAACCCTAGTGTGAATTCTCCCCAGTGGTGGTGTGAGGGAGAAGTAGATAGTGGAAGGGTTGAGATAGCAGGGTTAAAAAATCGTAAAATAAAAGAGCATGTGTAAGCTAATAAAAAATTGTATGTATTGAAAATTCAATTAAATATTTTAGGCATTAAAATGCGTTAAGAAAATTAAAAATCATAATTATATATATTTTTTATTTAATACTATAAATTAACATTATTACATAATTATTCATTATTTTAATTTACTTATATTTAAATAATAATCGTCAAATATTTTTTACACAAATAAATTTGTGGATTCATTAGATAAATTGTAATCATTTATATGTCTCATATCATCTCCCGGCCAAGCTCTTCCTGGACTACGATTACTTTCTACTGACTTTTGAACATTATCAACTGCTAAACTGACCGTAGCTGTATCGCTTATTCCGTTACTATGAATGCACCTTGAATTAGAAGATGATCTCATATTTTTCCGCATCTAAAATTATGATTTTATTATTTTCTATAAATTATATTATTTGAATCTATATAATCTTAATTCATATAATATTTTGTAAAAATATTTAATAGCAAAATTATATTTTTATTAAACTTAAGAACTATCTTGAATCTTGAATAAGAATTTTGAACGTCTCTACATAATACACATATAATATAGGTACAATATATCAAGTACATTTTTTTATCGCTAATAGTTTTGTAACGGTTGGGTATTCCACAGACTGCACCTTGAAAGTTTGATGGTGATCAAAATGACCACGACATATATTGCAATTTGAGCCTAATAAAATTAACAAATTTTGTAGAAAAAACTTTCTAGAAACTCAAGTATAGTTACCAAACATTTTCACAACGTACCGATGCATATTTTAAAAAATATAAACAACAACACGCGTCGCAATGCAGTCGGCCACTACTGCGACACCACCACTACTTCGAACTGTTGATACTACCAGTCAAACAGCGGCAATGACAGCTGAATAAATAGCTGTAATCCAGTTACCAAAATTTTCCACTCTCATAGAAGTAGAAGAATGACATCCCCACGCAAGAAGCGGGGCGAAGACATTAAATACCGTGCCATCGGCGCTCCGCAGTAGAATCGACTAAAAATCAATTGATCTTTAATCTCTCTTAGTTTGATAATACGAAGTTGTGAAAAGTAAAAAGTTTCTCAAGATTTACTGGCCGGAATAAAACAAAAAGTTTTGAATTGGCGGTGATACAGAAGAATAGAAGTCTGCTGAATTATCCCACTCGCTTGATAAGATTGAAATTCATAAAGCGGCTGCCGCCATTCAATCGGCATCCGTATCAAGGATAACAATGAGCAAGCACGAAAAATATAACCCACGGAAAACCCTGCTAAAGCTCAACTCATTATTTGACTGTTGTATTTACCTGCGCGCCAGCTTAGATCCAGAAAGCAGAGACAACGACTCACAGGTAACACCCTTGCTGAATTACACGACTAACACAATTATCCCAAGCTCTGCGATATTCAATTTAAGTCTGAATATTGTGACTGTACTATTGAAAACGATATAAATTTACTAATCACGGAAAAGAGCATAATCAATTAAAATTACTCGAAAGTCCGCGGTAATTAATTTACGCCTGAATATTGAAGCCATGTGGAATCAAGCTGTGTTTGAGATTCATCGGAATTCTTACAGTTAATATTTCTCTGTTCAGTAACTGTGTCTAGTATTACATAGTTATATACATTTATATATATATAGTGTATACAATAGCTAAAACCGGGTAAATAATGATCATATTTACATATCATCACCCGAAATAAAGACCTACGTATATATATCTATAAGAACTTCGTTAACTACGTATTTGATCTCCTCTTCCTACCTTCTCTAAACTCTCTTGATAATAGGAATTTCCATAGTTAAACCATCATATTTAAGAGATAATGGAAAATTAATATCTGACTTTACCCCTTTCTACGAAAAAATGACAGAGATACTTGAAACATAAATACGAATGCACGGAAGATGCTTCAGTTACTTCTGACGACCACTCAACTCTTAAAAGTAGATAGTATACATTTCTACCTAAGACAACAGTCCATATTCTGACCACCTAACTATCGATCGTTGTTACATTTAGTATTTCGCCTACTCAAAGTCGGTCCTTGTGGATAAGGATGCTTAGTTTGTTTGATATTTAGTACTTTAACATCAACAGAATTGTGTAAATATATAATTCTTTACTATTCATTATTCCACGTATTTAAATACCTGTAATAATACAAATCATCCGTTAATATTGTAAAAGGCCCCATTATACCAATAATAATCTCACTAATAATTAGCCCCTTAACCATAAGCTCTGTACAAATAATTAAGTACTATGGCTTATCGAGATTATATTATTCCGACTGAGTCACTCCCTCCCACTTTTTTCTATATTGGAATCAGCATACAAATAATTGCTCCATCAGTCAGAAGTAACTCCTCCCTTGATAATATCTAAACGATAATCAATTTACAACTAATTACCAAAGCTTCATCCTTATACTTTTTTCCATAAATTGAAACCTGATCCATTCCATCTTGTTTCACTATTTGTTTTCAATATTTATCTAATAAGCTACTTAAACGCACAAATAATTCCAAAGACTCGTTTCTTTAAAACCTATTTCTATCCTCCTCTTCGCACCATCTGTCTCTCTCCACTCGCTAGTTGGGGAGAAAATTTACGTACGGATTATATCTCAAATACACGGAATATAATACAATTATTAAAATCACTTCAAGCTCTGTGGTATTAAATTTACACCTGAATATTGCGATACTGCAGAATCTACAATTCAAGATAAAAACGAAATTATATTTTTACCAAAATTTAAATAAAAATAATTTTATAGTATTATATACAATTTATACGACTTCATTTTTTTCCACTCTGCTACTCCTCCCCTTCGATTATCAGCCTCTCATCCACGCCACCTTGGTACGAGCTCACAGTTCGATTAGTTTCGGAACACTATTATTTATATAAATTCTATTATTATTTAAAATTCATGTGTTGTATTGTTGTACCCAAAATTTATGTAAGCATTTCAAAATAGCAAAATATATAACAAATTTATATCAATATATATTTATATAATAAACAATATTATTTAGAATATTTAAACTATATTTATTTTTTTCCTTTACAGATGGTAATCACTAATATAATACACAATCTATTCTTACCATATTTAAAAAACTAAAGGCTGTTAATATGAAAATAATCTCATCTAATTTTAGAGCTGATTCTCACATTGTAATGAATGTTTATTTTTGGATCGAGTCTGTCAGAAAATTAATCTGAGTGTTAACTCTCTCTCAGTTGGCGGGGGATAGACAGATAGTGAAAAGGGAGGTGGATAGCATAGGGGGTTCAAATGAATTTTGTGAAATTTTGGTGTAACTGAAATGGCTTTTATTGAATAATAAATAAAAATTTTATGTTGTGTCGGTAATTCAGCTCGAGAAAATACTCTCCCAGATGGAGGGAGGGAGAGCCGAATAATGGAGGTAGAGAGATAGTAGGGTAGAATAAAACAGAGGCAAAGTAACGTCTTTAGACGTTGTGGT